>JAGXOD010000002.1:1225000-1520000 GCA_020368025.1 Brachyhypopomus occidentalis
AGAAGCACCACAGTGAGGCACAAAGGCATCGAATCAGGAGATGGAGACGGGGGAGGGGAGGACGAGGGCAAAGAAGTGGGTTAATTTATTTCATTTGCAGGTAGAGGGTTTAAAGATGCCAGATCCAGTGGTGGGTGGGGTGGGGGCGGTGTGTGGGTGGGGGTGGTGGATGTGGTTTTCATGAATAAGCAGCTTAATGCTCACCGGCAGCCTGAGTGGGTCCGCCGCCCCTCCATGAGCCCTGGGCCATCTGTGAGCAGAATAGCAATTTTATTACGTTGTCATTAAACCAATTTCACAGCAGTATTGTTTGTTAATGAGCAGCCGCAATCGAGCAGCGGTGTCACATACTGGAATAGCAGGGAGATTTGTGACCTCCTCTCTCTCCATCTCTCTCCCTCTCTCTCTCTCTCTCTCTCTCTCCTTCTCTCTCTCCATCTATCTTTCTCTATCTCTCTCAATCTCTCTCCCTCCCTCCCATCTTCTCTGCCATCTTCCATCTTTTTTCTTTCCTTTTTATCTCTGTTCCTCTTGTTCTAGTGCACATTTTCATCTCTCTCTCTCTCTCTCTCTCTCTCTCTCTCTCTCTCTCTCTCTCTCTCTCTCTCTCTCTCTTTGTGGCATAGAAGCAGCCCGAGCCCATAAAAGGGAAAAGTGCTTAAAGATAAAATGTAAAGTCTATACAGCCAAGGCTCTGTTTATGGGCTTCCATTTCACTTTAGTACTCATTGGATGGGATGGTTTCTCCATTGCCATCCTCACTGTGCTGTAATAAGTGCTGGAATATTGGCCTTGATATGTGGCACTGATGTCGAGCCGCTGCTGTTTGTCGGAGACACCCAAACAAGAGACAGCTGCGCGTGTTTCCGTGGAAATAAGAAAGGGGTGGTTTTCAAACGGTTCCCGAACAACGCGCGGGAAGATTTGGACAGGGTGCAGAGTGTAAGCAGGCACCAGCCACAGACCGACTCACTGTTTCCTCAAAGGTTAAACACTGAAGGGCATTAATCAATGAACTTTATGTTATGCCACAAAGGATTCTCATTGGGCATGCACGCTGTGCTGGTGGGGCTGGGATGTATGGGGCTTGTTGGTCCTCAGCTTCCTGTCTGTGTGCTCTGGCAGTGCTACTGAGGGGAAAGACTCACACAGATCAATTGGCTTTTTCCGCGGCTGACATTATTTATAGAGCGCCATATATCTGCTCTTCCTCTCAGCCTGAGCCCAGGGTAAATACAGCCCACATTAGAGAACTAAAGGCTAGTGTAGGAAGATGGTGAGCGTGCAGCGGAGAGAGAGAGGGAGAGAGAGAGGTGGGGGAGAGAAAGAAAGTGTGAGAGAGAGAAGGGCAGGAAGAGAGGGAGGAACGGAGAGAGAGTGTTGCGTGGGGCATTCTTCTGCTGACGCTGCAGTTGAGCGCTGAGAATGGAGAGAGAAAAGCAGCATGCCTGCAAGGGCGAGGTGGGCCTGGAGAGACAGCCTGACAGGCGATGTGAAATCGGGGGGGGCTTATCGGTTTAAGGGCACGGGGTGTGGTGGGGCGCGGAGGAGAGGGGCGACTGGAGAGGACTAGTGTGTGGTGGCTCACTGGTGGGCTGACCAGGTGCGAAGGGCCATGCCTGGGGGGCATGGACAGGAGGAGAGAGAGAGAGAGAGAGAGAGAGAGAGAGAGAGAAGACAGGGGCAGAGAGGGGTGGGGTGCAGGGGGATAGGCAACTCCTGACACGGTTGATCCAAGAAAAGCTCCTTCAGCCTGGCCGCCCAGCATTCTCTATGCCCTGTTCAGACACGCTCTCTTTCTCCCTCAGGCTCCTCTCTCATTCCACCTCATGACTTGCATTCGCAGCAAAGCCCTAATGTATTCCTGCTGCATGTGGCTGTACCTGTTTGTTGCCTTGTCCCGAGTCCCAAATTTATCACCCCTGCCCTGTGGTGCAGAAGGCCATGCCAGTAACCCCACCACGGAGGACTCCATAAATCAATACTCGGCTATTGTTGATGTGGACGGCCCGTGCCCCTTTTATGGGCAAGGTAGCATCCCGACGGGCGCCAACATGCTGTGCTGGGGTCCCCAAGCCCTGGGAAAATGGTTCCCCGCACTGGAGCGCTTCCAAACCTACGTGCACAGCTACGCAGCAACGTGCGGGAGAGCTTGCGAGAGGCTGGGGAACAGAACAGAAGGTGCTTACACTCAAAACCGGTGGCATTATTAAAGTAGACCTACTGGAACTGAGGTTTGATCAGAGGAGCTTCCTAACAGAATGGAACGTCATCTGCACCCAACCCCTGTCCGCCAGCCTCAACCCCCCAACCCCCCCCCCCCTTCCAAAAAAAAACCCCCCGCCACACCCCTTGCACATCACCTGCACTTATGAATATTCATTGGCCCGTCGTGATGACGACGCTTAAATCGGCTGGCGGATCAGGAGCGTGTGCGGGTAGAGCTCACCAGAGCCGTCGTCGTCGGTCCGCTGTGATGTGGGCTGGAGGTCACAGACCCGCTGGAGTGTTTTGGCTTTGAGAGGAGAGCTGCTCTGGCTGGGAGGCTCCCGCTCTATATTACCTTTCCTTCTGGCATCACAGCTTCTATTCATCTTCTGAAAGAGTCTCGGTGTCACAAAGGAGTCCTGTTGGACAATGAGACCATCGCTGGCAGTGAGGTCTTCCTCGTCCCCTCCCTTGCCCCCGTGGGCCGTGTTGTGGGGCTGTGGGTAGGAGACGCCTTCGCGGGTGATCTGTGTCCCGCTGCCATGTTCTCATTAGTGTGGGTCTACGAGAAGCAGAGCAGAAGTAAAACAAAATCCCAAACACCACACACACACACACACAAACACCATCTCCATCCAGCAGCCAGCTCCACCATGGCCTCATGCCTCGTGCACACTGCACCGCAATACCACACGTTCATGCTAATCTATCCTGCGCATGAGAAGGCAGGCGGTGTGAGGCGGGCAGAGGCAGTGTGAGGCGGGCAGAGGCGGTGTGAGGCAGGCAGAGGCTGTGTGAGGCAGGTAGAGGCGGTGTGAGGCAGGCAGAGGCTGTGTGAGGCAGGTAGAGGCGGTGTGAGGTGGGCAGAGGCGGTGTGAGGTGGGCAGAGGCACTGTGAGGCAGGCAGAGGCGGTGTGAGGGAGGCAGAGGAGGTGTGAGGCAGGCAGAGGCGGTGAGCGGCGGTACTGGGGCAAGGCGGGGCAGTATTTCCAGCTCCTCCAGCTGCCCACGCGCTGCTCTCTCCGTGCTGCTGAGGCTCCAATGTAAAGCGAGGAGCCTGCAGCGTGTCCTCCTGCAGCTCCAGTGACCAGCCTGTAGTGAGAGATGCCGCCCTCAAGTCACCAGTGCTAGCCGGGGTCACGGGGTCAACGCTGGATCAGTTACAACGGTGACATGTTTTTTTTTTTTTAGCGTTTTTGCACTCAAAACGTGTGTTTGTGTGCCTTTGTGTGTGAGTGTGAGTGTGTGCCCGTCTACGTCCCTGTTTGTGTGCATGTGGGTGTGTGTGTGTGTGTGTGTAACTACTGAGCTGAGTGCCACATCAATTATTCAGGAGAGGTTCCAGAGAAGCAGGATGTTTAACTGCTGCTCTTTACAGGCTCTGCTGTACTGATACCATGTGCGTGCACACAAACACGTGCTGACAATGCCCACTGACAGCGTGGCACCCCAGGGGAGCAAGGAGGAGAAGGAGCCCTCACTCCCACGTCCTGGTGTGGCAGTGGGAGCAGAGGCCCGTGTGGGGAGGTGCTGCAGGAGCGGCGTGGCCTCCCTCCACACTCTGGCATCACGTGGCTGGTGTTAATCGCTGGGGCCACTTTGCATTTTCGCTGCCCTAAATACGAGACTCCCATGGAGGAGGAGGGGGGGGAATGGGGGGGGGGGGGGGGGGGGGGGGCAGGCAACCCTTCCGCAGGATCCTTCCTCTGTCTCTGTGAAGCCCGCGTGTGCACTCTGGAGGTATCTGCGTTATGTAAGAAGGGCATGTGAAGCCCCTCTGCTCAGACCCCTGCACCAGCCCTTTATAGTCCCCCAGCGGAGGCGAGCAGAGCGAGTGCCGTTTGATATGAAGCAGAGGAAATAGATTGGCCTTATTTCCTGTCTGAGTGTATCGGCGGGGGTGCTTGCATTGCCGAGACGATGCAGTCAATTGACGCTCGATTTGGTTTGAAATATCACGCCTCCGTAGTGTCATAATCGCTTTCCCCTGGTAATCCACGAAAGCCGCCTGCAAGATTTCTGACGAGAAGGAGAAGCGTGGAGTCTGTTGCTGGATTCCTGGAGGGCTGGAGAACCAGGGGCTGCGAGGGAAGGCAGGAGAGGAGGAGTCCGAGGGGGAAGAGAGGGAGGAAGGCCCTACATCAGTGTGCCGAGATCGGAGGTGACGGTGCAGGGTTGACAAACCCTCCACATAGGCCCTGGGGTACAGGGAGAGCAGAGGGCAGGCTGACCGGGCCCCAGGCCCCTGCCACCTGGGCCACGTGAGCGGCGGCCAAGCTTCCAAATGCGGGTCCCATATGAACCAAGCAGAGTGGTACGAAAGCTGAGAGCGAATGAATTAATTGTGGCTGCTTCGGTCAGTGTCTGTATGCTGAAGGCACCCAGCCATGATGACCTATGCAGGATGCTTTGAAACACTTCATAAAGACACACATAGCAGGAGGACTGCGAAAAGGGAGGAGAGTAGGTGACACACACCTATACACCCTCATCAGACGAGATAGTGGTGGTGGTGGTGGTGGGGGGGGGAGCGTTGAGAAAATGTGGACAGACTCCTAATCCCTCTTCTGGCAGTGATAATCAAAAATAATAGCACTGCTAAAAACATTCCAGAGCAAAGGTGCCTGTCTAGAGAAGAAAAGGGATTAATGAGGGGAGGGAAAGATTAGGTGCTGCCTGACAGAGAAAGCAAGAGAGAGAGAGAGAGAGAGAGAGAGAGAGAGAGAGGTATTTCTGCACTCAGAAGAGAAAACAGGTAGTGCTGGTGTAGGTTAGCTGCACCCGGTTGCTACAAGAAGGCCTCGTTCACACAGGTGTGTTGACGCCTGAGGCTGCCTTGGCCCCAGTCCATTTCATTCAGAGACTGATTTGAACAATAACTATCATATCTTTTAAGGAAGGGAGAGAGGGGAGCGTCAAAGGAGATGCCTGTGAGCTCTGCTGGGGCCAAGAAAAAGCCCGCCACAGTTGTCAGAGCTTGTTGATGTAGCAAGCGAAAGCAGGAGAGGTTTTTCTCGCTCTTCTGCTCCATCACACACACACACACACACACACACACACACACACACACACACACAAGCCTCCTTACCAGCGGATTCACTGGGGTTTGTGCCGCAGGACAGAGTGGGAAGAGCAGAACTGGAAGAACAAAGTCCTGCTGTACGAAGCGGCAGCTGCTGCTCTCAGGATCAAAGGCGTGACAACCGGGGCTTCCTGGCCCACACGGCCACTCCAGGTGCTTGACGGACAGTTAACAGCTGGGCCAGGCAGGGGTCGTCTCGCGCCCATCCACCAGACTGGGGGTGGTGGGGGGGGGGGGGGAAATGCAGGAGACCCCTCCCTTCCTTGGGGGGCGGGGTTTCCTTTGCCCTCTTGATGGGTTTTTATTTTAGTGGGACAGGAGCACAGGTGCTGCAGCTCCACAGCGCCCCTGCTGTTCTGTTTGGAGCTGGGTGCAGCATCATGAAAGGTGGAGGAGAGGTGGACGGAGAGGTGGAGGAGAGGTGGATGGAGACAGCTCACAGCTGGATGGAGAACTGTGCCCATGTCACTCTGCACGCGTGTAAGAAGAATCTCCAGTGGAGGGCCATCGATGAAATATCAGCCATCCCAGCACATGCAAAGCAGGCAGAGCCACAGTCGTCTTTCTCTGATGGCATGGAGAGAATGAGAGAGAGGGAGAGAGAAAAGAAGAGACACGAGGGAGAAAAGGAGAGAGAGAGGAGCGCGAGAAACGGGGAGACGCGAGGGAGAAGAGAGAGTGCCGCAGTGCTATTGATTTATTTTAATTAGCAGCTCGTTAAATCGTGTCAGCTTGCAAAACAAATATATAATTCTTTGTCTGATTTTCCACTAGGGTCTTAATGACTCCTGCTGACTGAGAACTGGAGCAGGAAAACAGCTCCAATAGGAAAAGGAGGAGAGAGAGAGAGAGAGAGAGAGAGAGAGAGAGAGCAAACTCTTCATATTCACCAAGAGGAATGCAGCAGGATTTGGGGGTGAAGCCTGCAGAGAGTAGTGGGAGAGGAGGAGAGGTGGAGTAGTGGGAGAGGAGGAGAGGTGGAGTAGTGGGAGAGGAGGAGAGGTGGAGTAGTGGGAGAGGAGGAGAGGGAGAGTAGTGGGAGAAGTGGAGTAGTGGGAGAAGAGGAGAGGGAGAGTAGTGGGAGAGGAGGAGAGGTGGAGTAGTGGGAGAGGAGGAGAGGTGAAACCTTTCCCTTCCGAGAGGAGCTGCAAAGAACTATGTAAACATCACAGTGGCCTGAACATGGCCTCTCAGAACCAATCCCCCCCCCCCACACACACAGTCCAAAACAGACACACACATTCACACAGCCCTGCTCAACTTGCTCTCCCATCTGCACTGAATCAAGTGACAGGGTGAGGTAATGCTCGCCGCCTCACGTCTCTCGACTCCTGTTTTAACTTAAGGAAGAGAGAGAGATCTGGGAGAGACACAGAGTCTCCGTAGGCTCCTCCCGTCCCAGTAGGCTCCTCCCCTCTCTCTACATCACGCCCTCTCTCCTATCCTCCACACTACATCTGAACAGATCCTCTCAGATAGCTGGTGATAAATCCTCAGATAGGTGCGATCCAGGGAGCAGCTACTGCATCTCTCTGAACGGCCCGTCCAGCCTGATATGAAATCTGTGTTTACCTCAGAGCAGATGAGAGGCTGCTGGTGGCCTGCAGACACACGCGTGACCCTGTTAGTGGGTGATAATTGGGACATGTTTGCTTTTATTAAACCCATGCTTCCCAGGTTTCGTCTGTGTACACTTCCTGGGTCAAAGTTGACGGTGGTGCTGTTTTTTTCCCCCCTCGAGCCACGGTCTTGTTGGAATCTCGCCGAAGTGTCTTAATTAGTTTTGTTTAGGACTTTCTGGCTAAAACAGATGTATGGGAGCGATGAGACCCAATTGGAAGCAGAACATGGCGATGTTCTCGGAACTATAACCGTAGACTGTTCCGGTCTGCTGAGCGTTGCACAATCTATACTGAGGAATTTCTGCGGAGTGCAGTCTCCTGCCCAGCCCGTCAGCCTGGCTGCGTCTTTAGGGAGCGCCTGTTTGTTCTGCACGTTCGGCGGCTTTCTCACTCCTAAAGCGCTCGACCCATGACGCTGCTCTCCAGACACGGGGCTCACAGCGCAGGGCCAGACGCCTCCGAGCAACGTGATCGCTCCCTTCCGGCCCTCTCGCTCTCTCATTGCAAACTTGTCAAACAAGTGACCCTGGCTCTGATTGGCTGCGCTCCCGAGGCTAGCACCTCCGTGATTGGAAGTTCGAAAGCTGGCCCTCTTGGCCGCGCTCCAGGGCGGGATGGTTAGGCACGGGGCTTTCTCTGGGGAAGGAATGCCGGCGGCCGGAGACGGTTGCCAGGTGTGGGCCTGTGCTACGGATCGCTCTTTCTCTCCCCCTATCTGTGTGGAGGAGGTAATACACACTCTGAGATGCTTCAGTGATTCAGCGATATTGTCATTGCTGCTCTCCAAACCTCTAGTCTAGGTTTATATCCACATGTGCCGCTGCAGCAGCACAGAGTCCTCGCCAGGCGTTGCTTCATGCATTTTAACACAAGCCGGGATGTATGCAGCTCCCCCTGGGCGGCCCGAGTTGCGATTGCTGGCGGCGGATCGAGTGTTGATGCAGCTCGGCGGTACAGTGAGGTCAAGTGGACTCCTGCAGCTCGGCCTCCATTATTCATATTCGCAGTGGTTTTGTGGTCTGCGAGTCGTGCTGCTCCAAACCTCCCCGCCCGACACGAGCGTGAAAGCGATCCAGCGGCGGCCCGGGGCTCGGGCGGGAGTGGAGTCTCAGAGCGCAGGGCGTCTGCGCACGGGAGGAGAGGCGCTCTGTCCAAAAGACACAGTCTCGAGCTGTAGACACGTTGTACTATGACAGAGATTAGGTTTCCTCCCCCCCCCCCATCTCTCACACACATACACACTCAGAAACACGCCTGCACTGAAGCCATTCTTTAGACATGTAGCATTTTTTAGCCTCCTTTCTTTCTTTCGTTTCTTTTCTTCCTTCCTCTTTTCTTCTTTCTCTCTATTGTTTTGAATTCACTCAATTGATTTGTGAAAGCTGCTGTGCTACACAGTAAACACTGGAGTCTTTCCCCCTCCTGCAGTAATGTACACATTCTGTAGAGTATCCAGAGAAATGACCTTTCAGTGACCCCTTCACCTAGCCTTTAATTATTTGTTTGAAGACAGCATGGAGTTCCCATGCTGGGGGAGGTGTGTGGGGGGGCGTAGAGGGTGATAATACCAGTCAGTGTGCTCACAGGGGAGTGTTCAGCAAGGGAGTAGGAGTGTGTGTGTGTGTGTGTGTGTGTGTGTGTGTGAGGGGAAAGACCATTGGTATATAACACTATGCAGGCTCAAGCTATAATAAGCCACCAGATGTAAACAATAAAAAATGGTGGTAAGAGTTTTGAAGGGACTCTGTCTTTCACTCCCAGTGCTGGTTACTCAGTTGGGAATCATACAGGGAGTCGCTGGTTGTGGTCACGTTCCTGGTGTGTGTGTGTGTGTGGTGTGTGTGTGTGTGTGTGTGTTCCCCGGTGTGCCTGCTCACCCCGCCTCTCCCTCTTGGCCTGGTGTGGGTGTTGTTCTAAGCACACCCCATTAGCAGCTCATGGGAGGAGGGAAAACAGTGTTATCAGGGCCGGCTCTGATAATCTCAATTGGCTTTACTCGGCTGATAAAAGCAGCTCGCAGGGGCAGGAGTGGGCGCTGCTCAGGCCCCCTGCGTTACTGTGGCAACAGTTTAGAGAGTGAAAACAGACGCTGTGGTGTGCATGCACGTGCACCCGGGTGCGTGTGTGTCTGTGTGTGTGTGCATTGTAATGTGCAAAGATGTGGCCGATGGGGACAGCGCTGACATGAAGAGGTCAATCCCAGTGGCAGCTGTTAAAGAAATACATGAATAACTTCAGTGTTGTGTGTGTGTGTGTGTGTGTGTGTGACATGCTTGTGCAAATGAAATGTTTTTTTCAACATGCCATTTCCTCCCTTATTCCTCTGCGATGAAAAACAGGAATATAACAAAACATCTTGTTGGAAAGACAAGGCTGTGCTGGCTGGTGTGTGTGTGAGCGGTGTGTGTGTGAGTGGTGTGTGTGAGTGGTGTGTGTGAGTGGTTCGTGGGGTGCAGTGTGGGGTGAGCTTTGATGTGCTCTGATAGAGAGTGGGCATACTCCTCACCTGCAAGGAACATTCCTATCATTACGTGTTTATGGTCCGCTTTGGGGAGGGGTGAGGGTCTGTTCACATGGTTCTGATTTGAGCCTCTGAGCTCTCTTTAAGACTGCGAGCTCGCCGCACTGCTTGGCAGGGCCTCCGTCTTGCTGTCTGCCCAGAAAATCCTGATAGGGGGGATTTTTGTCTTCTTTTTTTTTTCTTCTGTGTTCCGTGTTCTGTGTTTTTCAACTCGTTCAGCTGGTTCTGAAGCCTGAGGCTAACCCTCCACCTAGCCACGGGCTCAGTGGCATTTCTGACAGCAAAGGCAGGCCTCGGAGAAGACCTGACTCACTCCTTTGCCTTCAACCATCTTAAATGGATCGTAGTGACGACTGTGGTTTAAAGCAGCTTTCGGTACCTAATAATAGACGGCGCATATCTAGGTGAAAAAAGAAATAATTCAAGTAGTTCTGTGATAAACTAAAATTAAAGGTCCCGGCGTCCGTGTGGATTTGTGATTGCTCTCCCTCGGTTCTCTGCCCTCTGTTAATACTCAGCACTTTTTCCCTTTCATGTCCGAGCATCTCTTCAAAAAAAGAAGAGAGAAAAAGAAACCCAAAGAATCCTTTTCTCGCTCTCTGGAAAATGAGGCAGACTTCTTTCTTTTTTTTTTCACCAGCTGTGTGTTTTTGCAAATTTACGCATGTCGCTTTGAACGGCCAGATTACGGGTATTTAAGTTAATAAGTAGAAGGTAAGGCCAGGTATCAAGGGCCTTCGTGAGGGATTTGGAGACCAAATTGATTCCAGTTCTCCTTTGGGTCTAATGACCGGTCCTGCAGTGTGGCCCTCTGTGCATTAGGCCACGCCCCCCCCAAACTGTCCATGTTCATTCAGGATGGCTCCACCATGATTTCACCTTCCTCTAACACCAAACACATGTTTGTACCTGTAACGTCAGTGTTCAGTGCGGCTGCGGTGTGAGTTTCCGCTAGCGTGGAGCGGGCTCGACTTGCCTTCCACACAGCCCTGGGTGCCCCGTTCTGAGCGGGAGAAAGGGCTTCCCCTGGCTGGCACTAACCTCGCCATGACCTCGCCTGCACCGCGGCACGGAGCGGCAGGGGAGAGCGGGGCTGGGAGGGCTGTGTGGGGCTGGGGAGGGCTGTGTGGGGCTGCGCTTACTTGCTGCTGCGGTGGTGATAAAACTTCAGACAGCCTAATTGATGGGCTTGCTGACATAACAATACCTTGTGAAAGCACCGAGTGGCAATGCCTGGTCCTCATTTAGAGACAGCTGGATGGGGACCAGAGTCCCCTACAAAGCAGCCAGAGACGGGGGCAGAGACAAGGGGGGGGGGGGGGGGGGTCAAAGGCTGAAAGGAACCATTTGTGTCTTGCCCCTCACAAACTTTTAACTTATTCCGAATTTCTAATGAGCGATAACCCACCAAGAATAATGTTTATGAGCATGAGAGAGCGAGAGGGTCTGAGGGAGGAGGACCTGGGCCTGCAGGCAAGACGCAAGCCCTGCAAGTGTCCGCCGCACAGTGGCTTCACCACAACTACATGCGATGCCTGGGGAATGTCTGCAGAGTAGCCATAGCTACCAAAAGTAATCAAAAGCTTTATTAAGCTGAAGGAATAGATCATAAGGGACATTAAAGGGACGTCTGGCTCTCAGGCCTCTCACAATCGCCCCCTTTGTTGTTGTTGTTTCTCAGTTTTGATCACTTTTCAAGGAGTTTAGCCATAAAGTCATGCAAATGGGTTCTTATTTATTGTGGCCTTTAATGAATATTTGTCTCTTTTAATGGAAGGTGATTTAAAGGATCTTTTCTCTCTCCATCCCTCTTGTCTTTCTCAGGTTCATTAATGCCAGAAGAAGAATAGTCCAGCCCATGATTGACCAGTCAAATCGAGCAGGTAACGCCATCGTCTCTGCCCGGTTACTCCGATTCCTATTCCAGTCAGGCCTCTGGCAGATAAACAGTTGCACACAGTCTGCCATGATGTTGTGCTGTCCTCCTCCACACTCCCCGTCCCCCACCGTCCTGTGTCCCTCACAGGGACCTGTGCCAATATGACCAAGCATGTTAGCTGATTGGCTCTAATTACATGTTTCTCAATCTAGCTTGTTAGAGGTATATTAGCCCACATTCTCTATGAAATGCTAATTGGCCACAAGAGGACTTTACTGGAATGCCAGGAGCATTTTTAACTGTCTCTTTTTGATATGCTTCTTGTAATTCTTTGTAATTAACTAACTTTGGAAATATGAAGCAAAAATCCAGAGGGTTTTGTGCTTATTGATTTAATCTTGATTTCTGCCTCTGGGATACAAGTATGACAGATTTACTGTTCTTGTAAATGAGTTCAAAAGACTACACATTGTAAATTGATTAGACATTGATTTGCCATATCCTGCCCAGGCCCCGATGACAAAAAGCACCTTGTGATAAAACAATAAAAATGGCCCTCCACTCTCCACCGCATGGTGCAGGAAGTGAGGCTGTCAGAGCAGGAAGTGAGGTGTTCAGAGCAGGCAGTGAGCATGGAGGCCTCAGCCAAAAGACTTTGGGGGATTTTATAGCCATTTAATAAAAGTCCCACAAATGACCTAATAACTACGGCTGTGAATTAATAACTGAAGCGAGATGACCTGACAATGGTGCGACCCCTGCCACAGTGGCCGGGATGTGGCGGCCATGTTTGAGAGCATGCTCAGAAACGGTCGCAATCAGCACGCTGCCCGAAATCAGCATGACTAACTGCTTCCCTTCATCTCCTCACAGGGCCCTTCCTTCACACCGCCAGTCCTACATATGGCCAATTCTTTTAACTCAGTACAGTGATATCTGGTACAAATGAACAGTAGTAGCACAATTAGCTTCGCTAATAACAGGATGAACAAGCCAGGGGTGCTGGTTGGATGGAATTCTGAGCATGTGGTGTTTTTTTTCAGAGGCCTTGAATCAGATGGTTTCTCTTTTCTCTTAATAAGTTAAGAATGCATCAGCCCTACTGTTCTCTAATGACGAGTGTGTGTGTGTGTGTTTCGGTGTGGTTTTCCAAGCTTGCATGCTAACTCTTTGACTCATGAATGTAGCACAGTGTCTTACAGTATGTTTGGGCTAGAGCTGGGACATTTGCTGATTGTCTGGTATGTCTTCTCTTCTTCCCCCCTCATGTCCGCGTTTTGACTACAATCAGGTTTTCTTCTTGATCCTTCAGTGAGCCAGGGAGCGGCGTATAGTCCAGAGGGCCAGCCCATGGGCAGCTTTGTGCTGGACGGTCAGCAACACATGGGAATCCGGCCAGCCGGTAAGCCTGCCCGACCAGCGGATGTGTCGCCACTAACCACTGCACCATACTGCCCCCCCCACACCACCCCCCCCCCCCCCCGCACTCTCCCAGCATGCTGTCACTACCTGTGCACGCCTGCCGCCGGGCCCAGACCCCCTTTCGTTGCCTTTCTCCAGCACGCTGTGTGAGTCTGCGGGTGCGTCTCCTGCTTGTGTCGCTGCTCCTCTCTGCTTCCTCTGTTCCTCCTTCGCTGTCCTCCTGCTGTAGCCGTCCTCCTTCAGAGCCGGCCTCCGTCCTCGCTGCCTGCGGCTCATCTGTCTCTCTGGTGTCCTCACTGTGACTCATGTCTCTCTCTGGTGTTCCTCTCTCTTCTTCCAGGCCCTATGAGTGGAATGGGGATGAATATGGGCATGGATGGGCAATGGCACTACATGTAACTCAAACTCAATGAAAAGGGGGAAGTAAGTAGAACTGTGCTCTTCATCCTCTGCCTCGCTATGGGTGACTTAGCTGGAAGCGCCACAGTAACAATGCTGGGTACCACTGGGAGCACTGGGACCTATTCCTCACACACACACACACACACACACACACGCAGTCTCTCACTCTACCTGCGCTGGGGGAGCTCACTTTAAAGGCGAAACCAGAAAGAAGGGAGCTGAAGGGTGATGTTGCCAGGGTTACCCCGGATGTCCCCGGAGGGGTGGACTTGTGGCGCCAGACAGCGGGCAAAAAAGAGAGAGAGAGAGAGAGAGAGAGAGAGAAGTCGTGGCCATGAATGTGTTTATCACAACAGCGGCATCACTGCCCCCCCCCAACTCTGGCAGCCAATGCAAATGTTGGACATTTAGGGGAAAAAATAACATCTCCAGGGCAGGGGCTGACGGGGAGAAATTAAGCAGGCTCCACTGAAGCGATAAAGAAGGAGAAGTGAAAGTGTCCTCGGAGTGACATAAATCTGTCGCGGCGAAGGATTGATGCCCAAATTATCTTATATGCAAAGACGGGAACGCTGCAGTACATTATGGTCCCGGGGCGAGAAATACGGGCCGGGGGTGACACGGCCGATCCTTCACTGGGGGAACCCGTGTGTTTTGATTATTTTTTACGGGGGGTGGGGGTAGTGGTGGTGGACCGGATCCCAGCGTAAGATGCCGAGACAGGAGAGACGATGAGATAAATTCAAAGGGACGGAGACATTAAAGAATGACTGCATATAAAAGGGGGGAATTTCCCTCGCCTCCCTCGCCATGGCTCGCTCTCTCTCTCTCTCTCTCTCTCACTCTCAGAGGCTAAATGGCTGCCGTCTGATTAAGACGCCCATTACACCTCCCGCCAAGACCGTGGCACTGACATTTGAGGAATCAAGACATATCGCATCCCAAAGGCGCCAGGGCAGAGAAAATTTTATTTAACACCTAAACTCCTCTGCTCAATGAGGCACAATATAATAACACTTACCTTGATTAAAAGAACCCTTTATATGTAAATAGGCTGTGGATTTTGCAAAGGGTCACCATGGCGATTCTCCTGACAGAGCCCATTTCTAGACACCCTGCCATCCCTCAAACGCCACTGCTAATGGAGTCAAAAATGCAGGAAGCAATGTTCCCTAAAACAGCCACATAGAGACAACATTTGCTCAGCTTGGATAATTCTTAATATAGGCTATATAATTTCTAGACTATTTAATTACGTAACATATTTTATGCTTCATGACCAATTACATTAATAGCTTAATACAGACGAATATTACCCACTCTTGATTTGATTACGCAGCCACACAATATGGTATATTTGGTAGTTAATTATCATCAGCCATTGAGCAGACGGCTCTGCTGAAGCAGACAGAGAGAGTAGGCTGGTCGAGGAGACGTTATTGTCTTCAGATGGTTTCACCACTCCTGTTAATAAAAGGGACCCGCGGATCTACTTAACAGAATGACTGCAGCTTACAAGACTTGAGATTACCAGCTTACAGTGTCAAAAACATCTGCTTGGGCCTTTTATCGGGAGCTGTAGGTTATGCGGAGGTGAGCGCACTCCCCCCCCTTGCCCTCTTCGGCTAGATTGATTTACTTTTTTATGGCCCCGATAGTGAGCTTTTAAAAGACCACTTTAACAAACATGTGCATTTGAATGAAATGAAGTTAGGGGCAAAGCAAGTATTAGAAAATGGCCCAGCTTTCAGCCGGGCGAGATCAGCCATTAATCTCGCCCTGCGCCGTTCTCCTTCCCCTGCCGGGCCCTCCTGTGTAATTTCTTAATTGCGGTGTACCAAGGTAGAGGAATGCAGGGAGTGAGCATGCCTGGTGACCTTGGGGCGACCCCCTCTTCCCCCCACCTTCAATGGCCATTGCTAATCCCCCAGGGGTTCACATTACAAAGCAGCGGCCGGGCCGGAGGGTTGTCCCGTGGTTGTCCCGGGGTTGTCCCGTGGCCTGCTGCTGCTCCGGTCTCTGGCTCCTCAGGATGCCGCCACTCTGCCCGCCCCTGGGCTCCATGCCTGGCCTGCACCCATACCTCCACATGCTGGTGCTTCAGACACCTGAGGAGCGCCTCTGCTGAGCTGACCCTCCTCCGCATCCTTGTGGCCGGACGCTTTGGTCGCTGGCTTGCTGGTTCTCCGCATTTCTTTAAGCTTCGTCTGGTTGTGCCTCCTTCAAAGGTTCTCTTATCAAGAGAAGCATCGATGGTGCGCAGCGTTTCCACACTAGTGTGTTGTTATGGTTAAATAGCTCCTAAATTATTCAGTAAGTTCTTAAATGGATCAAATCAGATGTGTCAAATCAAATATTAAATGTGTTAGGAGCCGTGAGGGCCCCTGAGAGATGCACCACTCTTTGTCCCAGAATTCCGCTAGGGAATTACTGTCCCTGTGCGCCGAGCTGGTAGATTTAGCTTCCTGCTTCCTGTCCGCTTGCACTGCTGGTGGATGGATGTGCAGATCACTTTGCGTCAGGAGAACTGGCCGGAGGTGCGTGGGCCCCGCCTGTGTCCCGCGCCGTGTCCCGCTCCGGCTGGAATGCTGCCGTGTAATTTTCCATGTGCTTTCGCGAGCGCGCAGACGCACCAGTCGGGATTTGCTCTGCGCATCTCATTTAATCAAATATCCATTTCCATGGGCAGCATGGACGTTCACGTACGGAGCGGATCGCACGGGCTGGTTTGATCTCGCTGATTATCATGAACGGGCTCGTAAGATGTCCGTGTTGTTGTAGTGTCGCTGTAGCGCTAGCGGTGCGATAGCCGAGCGCGTGTGTGAATGCAGAAGCTGGATTGCTGAGTCTCCTCTCCCTGTCGCAGGTGTGCAGAGCGGGCCAGGGGACTACGTTACCCAGAGTGCTCCTGTGGGCATCAGCATGGCGCCACTGCCCTACCCTCATCCGCCTCCTCAGATGCCGCACCTCCCTCAGCTACGACACGGACCCCCTCTACATCCCTACCTCCCTGGCCACCCGTCTCCCCACGCCGCCATGCTAATGCACGGAGGACCTCACGGCCACCCAGGAATGACCATGTCTGCACAAAGCCCCCCGATTCTGACCCCCACTGACCACAGCACTGGTGGACAAGGCCTGGACATCCACGCCCAGTAGTGAAAGGGCACCTGACAACAAGAGAAAGCAAGAAAACAACTCTCAGCCCTCTAAAGTGATTTTGAGACTATTTTTAGAAAAAAAAGAACCATTTTGACCAGAATTAGACACTACAAATGGAATTCCAGATGAGCTGTGATAATTTTTTTATCTTGTCAATTTTGTTACTTTCATCGATGGAGGACCAAGCTGACAAGAACACTTTGTAAAGTCTTGGGCTTTTGTTAAAGATCAACAGAAGATGCTTCATCTTCAGCTATCAAAAAACATACAAACTCAATGAAACACAGACTTACACATAAACAGGAACACAGTCAAACACGCTCTCGTTTGGACCGTTTTAAAGAAATCATTCTGGAAGATTAAAAAAAGACAAAAGAGACTCCAAGAGTTATAACTACTGTAGTATAAAAGTATAGACACTAAGTTAAAACTTGTGCATTTTTTGTTGATCACTCAATTTATGTTTCCTGAGCTAGTCCTAGAATAAAAGGTTGATCCCCGCTTTTCACACTGTGTGTGCTGTTCCATGAGGGAGAGATGGTCTTGTTGCAGCAATAAACAAACAAACAAGTAAACAAAAATAAACAACAAAGGAAGAAACATCTCAATAATCTCTGCCCTGTCACTAACACTAGAGTGGGCAGCGGACCTGCCCCAGTAAGGACCAGAAGCAGCACTCCAACAGAGAGCCAGCTACATGAAGCCTGCTCTCTCTGGAAGACCCAGCTAATCCTCATTTCAGGTCCCTGTTCCTATATTTTTTTTTTTTTTTTCGGTTCATGAATGAATGTTTCCCTGTAGGTAAAGTTCTTAGTTTGAATTGCCCAAGCACTGGATTGTGTTGGTTTTATACATTTTTATTTTATTATTATTATTTTTTTGTATGATGGACTCTCGGAGGAAGAGCGTACTGAAGGAAGCCTGTGGGATAGCCGCGTCCTGCAGCCCTTCCATGCTTCTGGAGCAGTATCTGTACCACACGGACAGTACAGACACCACATGGGTTCTGGGGCACTTAGCGAAGCTATCGATTGGTTGATGCACCAAAAAACCTAAAACTTTAAAAAAAAAAAAGGAGAGAAAAAAAAAAAAACTTAAATTATGAACTCAAAGCTTGGAGAAAAGCTAAGAGAATATTGTAACAAACTTCGTACAGAGTTCAGTCTATTAATTGTTTCATGTTAGATATTCTATGTGTTTACCTCAATTGAAAAAGAATGTTTTTGCTAGTTTCAGATCTGCTGTGGCATTGATATTGTATGTCCCTGAATTCCTTCCTTTTTCAGCACGTGTTCCTCACTAGATGATAAAAACGCTGTCTCCCTTAAGCTTTGTCAAAAATACATTAAATACTTGTATGAGGACTGTGACGTAATGTTTAAAAGGTGTTCAGTCACAAATGCTGTAATAAATATTTCATTTTTGATTTTGTTAGATTCCTGAGTGCTCAAGCTTGTGTTGCAAGTGATCCAACAAATATTATTATTATTATTATTATTATTATTATTATTATTATTATTGGGAGTTGTAACTTTTATCACTGATTCATGTCACCTTTGTCGGTTCTTTCGTTTTTGTTTTGATTTTCGGCCTTTTCTGTGCAGCTAGAACTGAAATGAAAAAAACAAGATGACCATGAGCAGGGAGAGTCTGTTGCACTGAGCTGCCTGTTTGTTGGGCTCTCGGCATTAGTCCGAAACAATGGACGAGAGAAGCGGGTTGCTCGCGCCTGTTGAACAAAGACAAGAGAAAGATTTGCGCTGCTCATAGGCGACCCCTGCTGCTCAGACGCACAGCTGTTGACTAGTTGACTAGTTCCCAGTCACACTTCTGTCTCATGGTAAGCGTATGCCCGCGGCTATCAGAGTTGTAGCCTTAAACCAGAAATCACAACCTTAAAAGCGTATTTATTTTAATCCGTTCTGTAGCGCAGTATGCAGTGTAAACATCAGCGCTCGTCTCTGGACAGCTCATGTTACTCAGTTGCAGCCCACTAGTTTTTTATTGTAGGATTTTCGTGCTTTGTGCATGCCATTATATTTTTCAATTATACTACTACTACTACTATTACTACTACTACTACTACTACAAATAATAATAATAATAATTACTATAATAATTATGACAAGATGAATAACAGTTGTTGGCACGACGGTTGGTGTAAAAGTGGTGATTCTAATTACATCTAAGGAGGGAAGGCATGTGTGGTTTTAACGATCTAAAAGATGTGGATTTTATTTTGTAAAATTTTATTTGTTATACATATTTTTTATTTTGTTTTCTCTTATTGCTCTGCTTATTTGTTTCTTCGAAAGGCTACAAGTTCTAAATTACAGTTCATTTCGGTTCAGACTGTAGTCGTGTTCGGTCAAAAAAAATAAATACCAGCGAGCACACGCAGTCATAGGCTACAGACGACCATTTTAACTTAATTATTTCTGGTCCCAGTCTGACTATTTTGCGTACACAACTAATAACAGAGCTTTTGATGAAAATGTAGAAATGTAATATAGACCTGTGTGAAATTGTCATTTCGTTCAAGCGAAAATAACCCTTAAAACACATGGATTCTTTTTATTTACATAATATTCATTTTCTGAATTTATCATCTATATTCACAATTAACTACCGCTGTAAATAATGAAGCATAATAACAATTGTTAATTTATTATACTATCAAATATATGGATAAAATAGAAATCTGTCGCTTTGTGGGAAGATATCAGATGCAAGAAGAAAAAAATGGATTATTGTGAGGAGAGAATTTTAATATTAATAGTTTTTTCCCCTTTTCTTTTCGGAGGAGACAGAAGGTAGATTGCCTTTGCCGCTTCTCTTTGCCGATTCGGTGTGACAGGAATGATGGATGATCCAGCCGAGCTAAACAACTCCGCCCCTTCATCTCCTCTCTGTCAAAGCTACTTCGGGCACTGCTGTTGGAATAAAATACGCAATATTCCCCCCTGCACAACACCCGCGCCGTCTCCAGTCCCGCGTGCGCTCGCACCAAACGATATTAAATGTCCACAATAAACAGTTGAAAACGAGAGCGGTCGTGTGCACAGAGGCAACATGTTAATAAACCCTTAACCCTTGATAATATCTGATCATGTGAGCAACATACAAAATAGGTTATTCGATCCGCGGGATACATTTTAAAGCGACACCTCACAGTTGTATGCGGTGAACCTGTGAAGCAAAGTAGCCACTCGTTGGGAAATAAATATTCAAAAGAAGTGAACGTACGCGAGCGCCTTGTTTATTGAAACGTTAGAATTAGCGGTACTTAGGGATTAGCAGTACTTGTTCTAAACCCCTCTTCTCTCTTTTTTCATAATAAAAAGAATAAGAAAATCTAAGATGTAATTCATCATTTTGAAAAAGCTCGTAAATAGGGCCTTACTGCACGTTGAAGAACGTTTTTTTTAACATATAATTTATCTTATTTGTTTATAAGTTTGTTTGAAAGTTCTGCTTTCCTACTGCTCCACGTTTTTACAAACATTTCAGCAGTTTCTCGCGCTTTTGCTATAAGGTGTTTCTATGGCTACGTTATGTATGTGAGCGGGTCAAGGCGCAGGGGTTCCTCAGAGAAAAGGCCACATTTCGCTGATCATTTATCACTGTCAGTCGCATAATGATTCTCCCTGCAGTCCCCTATTGATGAGGATAATTACATTAGCTCAGAGTGACTGATCAATAAAGCTCGGGGAAAATGTTTTATTATAACCCACCTAAAGTCTCTCTAAAACTGGAGGTTGTTGTTTTCTTTCTTCTCCTGTTTTTTGTTTTCTTGTATTACAAAACGGGCACAGACTGAACCGAAAAACGGAACCATTCAGGAATTGAGTGAAGACGCTACACAAACCCAATTCTCTTTGCTGGTTGTATCTGCACTCCATAAGCCATATATACGCGAGGCTGTCCATTCTGCTCGCATTTCTCGCCATTGGAACAACAGAGACATTGGAGATTTATCTTTCAGCAGAACCTGTATCGCACCACTGGGACAAACGTGGAGATGACGTTAAGGGCCGTGTGAATGTTTTAAATAATTTCATTGTTTTAAGCATTTCCTTATTATAGTACGGTACATTCTCAAATTTCCGTTCTGTGTTGTTTCTCACCACTGGTGGTAGGCCTAATTTTTTTCTTAGCGTTTCAGGCGGTGAGAGGGGTGAACTTAAGACAAAAATATATGTAGGTATCGTAATATGTCCCTGTGTTAAATTAATGCAACTCATCAATCAGTAAGAACGACGCGCGAGATTATTTTAATCAAAAGCATTGTAAGGGAAAGATTAGTTACTTTACTAACACTTTTTATAACGAGACCTATAAAGCGAGTCTCATATAGCGCGTGCCGTCGCCTAATGCTGTTGGTGTGTGGGCAAGTGTGTTTAATTGTAAACAAGTTATTCCCTGCAGGAACACTAACTCTTTTATCTCATTCTTTGCGGTCTGCAATACCATCGCCCATTTACCCTCTAAAAACACCCTGAAAGACATGCAATGAAGACATTTCACTATAGCCATTATCATTTATAATATACCATATAATTTCCATTATTAAAATAAAGGAAAGCATAATATTTCTACCACATATTTCTACTGTATTCTACTTCTTATTATTACTGTTTTTTAATCTACTACTACTACTAATAATAATAATAATAGCACAAAATTAACACTCCCAAGGAGACGCTAAGCATTATCTGTCTCTAAGCATTCTCTGCGAAAATACTCAGCACACCCAAACGCGTGGTGAGATGAATCAAATAGTATTGTTAACAGACTGCACCGCCGGTTTCTGTGGATGAAGATCAGATTAATAACTAGCAGTGTAATGTTGAGGAGTTTTCTCGCTTGGTCGCTTTTCTGAATTAGAGCCGATTTCTTCACACTCCAGCGGCGCTTGTCTTCTAAAAAACGAGTGACAGTTTTTGCGTCTCCTCTTTTCTCCCCAGTGATGTAAATTTTCTAATTAGTTAAATCGCGATGCTGAAGGGCGTAACACTGGCAATATGGAATTGAAATGGTCAGTCAGTAGTTAGAAAAATAAAATGGGGCATTTACCTTTAAAATAGACACAGAGCAATAGAACAAAATGGGTTTGCGTTTAGACCAGCCTCAAGGATGTTGAGTTTTATTTTTCAATCAGTTAAGATTTAATTAGGAACCCCGCGGCAGGCCGATCTGATATTTTCTCATTAGGTTCCCTTTGCTAATACCGGGTGTTAGATTGGCTTAAAGGTTGTCAGCGCCTGACCAGTTGTCAACCGAAATAACCACGGTACATGGATTGGGGAGTGCAGCGCAAATAACTGTTTCATAAATCGGTGAAACTAAAGACACAAAAATGTTGGTAAATTTTCTTTGAATTTCATGACTTTCATTAAAGGATATTTTCAGTTATTTGAACAAAAAGGTTAGAAATATCTTGCGGGAAGCTCAGGGCAGCAAAGTGAGACATTTCGCGAGAACTGTAAATAACAGAAAATGCTTGCCATGGGCTTCGGAAGAGGGTAAACACACACACACACACACACACACACACACACACAGAGAGAGAGAGAGAGAGAGAGACAGAGACAGAGAGAGAGAGAGAGATAGAGAGAGAATTCTCCGCCATGGCAAAACAGCAAACGGACCCATGGGCACAATGTGGCACCATCATGGCGACCCCTTCTGGAGGAGAACAGAAGTGTGAGTAGTCCGTGCCAAAGACGCAACACACACCTCGTTTCCACTGTGGTTTCCAACAAGACCAGTATTTAAAATGCACCCGGTCTTTAGATCCATCACCACTCCATCAATACTACACGAGCAAAGACAATATGCCAACGTACGGGCTGTAAAAAAATAAGCTGACTCTCTAAGCAACGCTTTTACCGTGACTGAGAAAACACACGTCTCCCCTCCACTTGTACCTGTCTCAACACTGAGGTCGTGTGTGCTTCTACAGCCGAACACGGGGGGTTTACGTATATATTATTTCATTCTCATATCAGTTCCCGCTTACATTGCACATCTAATCGGAAATTGTGCGCCATGTTTTTTTAGTTACTGCATTTACCACATTTAAGTTGAATAATACAAGCAAAAATAAAAAAACAACAAAAGCCAACAAAACAAGGGGCAACGCTGTATTGATGAAAAGTTAACATTAAGGCAATGAACAAGGGATCTTAAGTTAACGGTTTGCTTTTAGCGAATTTATCAGCAACATGGAACTACTTTGCGAGCGACCACGCAAACGCGACGGCTTTACTTTCTGCACATTTACGTTTACATTTTTTTCAAATTGATGTTCAGGCCCTGTCTACTTAAGGGGAATGACAGTCGTGTAGCTCGGGCTGTCAGCTCTCGAAGTCATGTGTATAAAACCGCGTAGCGAGAGTCACAGAGGAACGGATTAGTGCTACACTTCTTGTAATAACGCAGCAGCCATTAATCTTGAGCCACTTGAAGATTATGACTGAAAGAATGGGATCAGTAACCATTATCTTCTCGGATGGCAGTAAAAACCCCTCCTTATTTTTTTAAACAATATAATGATGTGTCCAACGAAAGGGTCCAGGAATGGGCAGATGTCCAGGACCCGTCCGCAGTATTTACGAACCAAAGAGAGAAAGAGATTTAAAGTTTTTTTTTTAGTTTACAAATTATTATTATTAGTAGTAGTATTAGTATCATTATTATTATTAGTATCATTATTATTATTATTATTATTATTATTATTATTGTTGTTGTTGTTGTTTATTTAAGTACTTATTTAGATTACAACAGTTTGAAAAAAAAAGCATAAAATATGTGAAGGTTGTAGCCCCATAAATATGGTATGTCTTCTTTGAAAATACATTTGGGGGAATAATACATCTTGTGGAAATCAAGGCTGATGTTAATTACCAGAAGATTTTAACGATAAACAGTGTAAATGCAGATTACACCAGATTAGCTTTGAGGCTCTTTGATGTAACCGGTTTTGTAGCTAGTCAGTGAAATGGAGAAAAAGCAGTTAAAGAGGCGGAAAATGTAAGCTGTGTGGCTTTAAAACCTGATAAGATTTAATCCTCATTTTGAAGACAAATCTAGTCAAATTAGGAATGGCCACTTGGTAAACAATTACTCTCTACATCCAGTGTAGATGTGGATAGATGATGATCGAGCAGCCAACACTTAAATAAAATATTGCACACTGATCTATTGTTGACACAATACGAAATCTACATACATTTTATATATAATACACACACACTCCTGAAGATTCCAAGATTCTAGTTTGTGCTAGATCTGATAATGTCCTTTCTGTCAAAGTCTTGTGTGCTACATTTACACATTGACTCACTCATTCAGACACAGTTTATATATACATATACATACATGTGAGAGAGAGGGCGAACGAGAGAGAGAGAGAGAGAGAGAGAGAGAGCAAGAGAGAGAGAGAGAGAGAGAGAGAGAGACTACTAAGAAGAAACATGGACACATTGCTTAGGAAGGACATACCTTAGACCTCCTCAAGCCACCACAGGCAACAATAAATGCAGCGCTGTGTGTGTGTGTGTGTGTGTGTGTGTATCCCACTGAAGGAGGACAGAGATAGTGGGGCCCTGTTAGCAGTTGGAGGCCCTGGTGCTGAAAACCAATAGCTGGTGTCAAGAGCTACTTTAGCCTATCCGGCCAGCCTGTGGGATAAATAGCAACAAAAGACGTCCGAGCTATGACAGTCCCCAAGCTCAGGCCACCAGCGGGGAACATCAGCAGTCACGCGCTGTGCAGAAACACTGCGGATCACGTTCAACACCTGATTTCTCAATACTGTCACCATACAGTATTACTCAGATAACCTCGGTTTAACTAGCAATGCTGCATATCTTATCTGGGAACGCTAAGCGAACAGCCAGCTGTAACCGACATCGGCTCAGGAGAAAGACTAATGGTAAAATGAGTGTGTGTGGGTGTGTGTGTGTGTAAGTGTGTGTGTGTGTGTGTCATATGGAGGCTGTGGTCTAAATAGTGACACACCTGGAGACAGGAAGATGTCATAAAGTAAAGCTCTTTAATGTAAAATCTAAATTATACCTTGGCTGTTGTACAAATCTAATGACAGCAATTATTAGATATAGTTATGTATGGTTATGTATTACAATATGGTTATGTACCCTGTCCCGTCCCGGAGCCCCAGGGTCTGGACCCGCCACTGTAGAGGCAGCAGGCCCAGTAATCTGATCAGAGAAGTAAAATAAATCCTGATCAAATCAGACATTTTTATTAAGCTGAAAGGTAAAATCTTAAATGCACATTCAAGCAGGACAAACCTATAAATGAATATCAATACCCAGCATTGTCAGGTATAAATAAGGGCATATTTAGACAACTGTGATTTAGGTGTACAAATGTTTGCATCTGCATATCAATAAATACAACAAACCTTACAAGTTGACAAAGTTATGGAAAGTTTTTTTCTTTTTTTTTTTTTACGCCAGCGCTAAAAATGCTTCAGTAGATATTTTGCTATTGATGCTGACTGTGCAATAACAAAGGGCCATAACCAGAGAGAGAGAGAGAGAATACTCACACCAGTTCTCCTAACCAGAGAGAGAATCCTCACACCAGTACTACTAACCAGAGAGAGAATCCTCACACCAGTTCTCCTAACCAGAGAGAGAATCCTCACACCAGTACTCCTAACCAGAGAGAATCCTCACAACAGTACTCCTAACCAGAGAGAGAATCCTCACACCAGTACTCCTAACCAGAGAGAATCCTCACACCAGTACTCCTAACCAGAGAGAATCCTCACACCAGTACTCCTAACCAGAGAGAGAATCCTCACACCAGTACTCCTAACCAGAGAGAGAATCCTCATACCAGTACTCCTAACCAGAGAGAGAATCCTCACACCAGTACTCCAAACAAGAGAGAATCCTCACACCAGTACTCCTAAGCAGAGAGAGAATCCTCACACCAGTACTCCTAATCAGGAAGGCAAGGCCAGAAAGGAACCAGCGCTATATAAACAGATAACTGACTTTATGATTTGATTAAGATATGATTAAGGCGACTAGACATGGTTCAGGTTTCAGACCTAATGAACTAATAAAAAAGTAAAATAAATAAAAAAATATAAAAATTGCTCACATTAATTTGCAAGAAGCAGACAGTGCTCCCAGCAACACAGTTATTTGCTCACCAGAGCACCACGCAACAAAATGCATTGGGGGGGGGGGGAGGAGGTTGTGGTGGTGGTAGTTAACACCCACCCACACCCCCCGTGCGAGCAAGGACCCCTCCCCTGGCCACCATCCTAGCCCTGCAGAAAAATATTATGTTGCCACTGGCAACAATTTAATAAAATAACCAATCACATCTGCCGTTTTCAAAATTTCCAAAACGAAGCAGAGACAGTCTGTGTCGGCTTGTGTCATCTCCCTGCTCAGAGTTCTCAGCACCATTTCTTGCTTGATGATAAATGATCATTGGGCTTGCAGGAGCAACAGACAGGGCTGGGCCCTCTACCAGCAGCAGCATAGGGAGCTCTGATCGCCTCTGGAAGGCTTGGGGTTAAGTGCGCGTGCATTAATACATATACGCCCACGCACCCAAACCATCACTGTGACCATTTGTTTCTCAATAACAAGCCAGTGATAGCTCTCATCAGTAGATCTCCTTCACAATCATGATCTTGTGGGCACGCCGCAATTTGTTTCTCCCGTGTCCAAGTTTCCCCCCAGTTCGTCCTCCAACTACAGAATCACATTTTCCTAGCTCATAGTTTCGGTCATACATCTTTCAGAACACCCACCCTCTCCTCAACCCCCCCCCCCCACACACACACACACCCGACAACGCCCGAGCCCTGTCTGAGAGCCGTCGCCTGTTCCTCACACCAAATCAGGTAACACGTGGACCTAGGTGTCTGCTGGCAGGGACCAATCACTGCTCAGGAGGGAGGAGCCATAGACGGACCACACCTGCGCCCCAGCAACCACGCATGCTGTCTTCCCCGTCCAATCAAAGAGCCCTTTATTTGGAACTTTCCTTCATGTCTCAGACTGTTACCGTAAAATGAGCAAATTGAAGCAGGCAGGGGAGTATAGTATAGCAACTGGACGCGGCGCTTCAGCTTCACAAAGCAAGGTACATCATGTCTCCTGCCATACAGAAAGGACCTGGAAATAAGCAAAGGGGCCTTATCTGAAGGCAGGTCCGCGTGTTTACCTCGGCTTCGCTCCACAGCGAGCTGGTAGCTTCAGTTTGATAGCTCACTTCACGAGCCCATTCACTTCAGTCCTTTCCTTTCTCCACCTGAGAGTCCGCGCAGGATGAAGGAGTTTCCACAAACTGGGAATGGTCTCTGCAGAAGTGCACTAGAGCTGCAGTGAGTGATCACAGAGATACTTATGAGCGCTCATGTTGCACCATCAGACGCGTGTCTGTCCCGAAGAGGTATTGAATGCACGTGACGGTGGATGTTGGTGTCCAGATAACTCAGCGATCCATCTTTAATTACCAAAATGTTCTTCGGCATCCACCCTGATTGTAATTCAAGACACATTAAAAGGACAAGAGGTTTTTTTTTTTTCATAAAAAAAAAAAAAAAAAGTCATTACGATGACGGTAGCGATATACATCTGAGCCCAGCAGTGAAAACACTGAACATAAGTACCTATGGGACATGAAATGTACAGAAATGACACCGGCTCTTACATACAAGGCTTACCTGGCATGAACCTTGGAATGGAGTCGGACCGTAATGGGATTCTCTCTCATGATTCTGTACAGCACTGGACACAGATCAGAGAATTACAGTTAATTGTTACTAAAGAATGTGGGGTCATATCTCTGGCCAGCGTGCGAATGGCTCAGTGGATCAGAGCTAAATCTATAGCAGCACATGACTGCACACCTGCTGTGGCAGTGAAAGATAGATATGTTAATAGTGGAGTGCACACAGCTGCGTGTGGAGTGCTCACAACCTCGGCCAAACTTCAACATCAGCCAACAGGCTCGTTCGTGCTTGCACATATATCCAGTTGGCTTGTAATAACAATCTGTAGCTATTCTCTCCTGAAAGACTGCTACAAGTTTTTTTTTTTTTTCCTTTCCTTTTTTCTTCTCCAAACTTTTTCATTTATGTGGACTGTATTTTTCACTCGAAATGTTTCATCAAACAGAAGAGCTTCGGATCGAGCAGGTTGGCCCGGGTTGGTCGGCGGCAGGGCCGTTGTGTGTAAATAAAGGAGATTTTCCTTAAGGCAGTGCCAGGCGTGTGATTTACCTCAGTACAGTGCAAAGCATGATGAATGCGGGGGCTACGAGGGATGTGGTTTTGGAAACTCATGTCCGTGCTTCTTCGGCGGGTCACGCAGCAGTTTTACTCTGTGAACAAATAAAGGGGGAGGCGTGTGTGTCGTCCACCAGCGTGTTCTACAAGCCTGTGTTCAGCTCCCCGCTGAACGTGCTTCCCCAGGCTGTGGTCGCCCGCAGAGCGGCGGGGAGTCCGGGAGGTTGATGCCCGCGGCGTGCCCACCTCTGCGGCACAGAGCCCCGGCCTCTCTCCCACTCTACTGGCCTGCCTGCAGCTCCCTGCCCTCGGCTGTGGTCTGACCGTTTGTCGGCGGTGAGCACACGCTGCTGGAATGGACGGCTGGCATCGTGGTCGAGGAGATATCCACACAAGTTTTGATTAGCCTCTAAAAACAGCAGCGTCTGCTCAGAACATTCCGTGCCTCCATTTTAGAGAGAGAGAGAGAGAGGAAAAAAAAAAAGACATTCAAGACTGACCTGCTGCAAAGTATGTAATAGACTACAGCACTATCAGGGTAGGTGAAGACCAGTCTGGCCACGAAGATCCTTCTTAAGCAAATACGATAGCATGCCGCTGTTAAGATAAAGATTTCATACTTGGTGTCGTCCTGCACTGCAGTCGGAAGGCAGGCAGCGGGCTGCTGGATGCTAACTCCAGGCCTTATTTGGACTGCACTTTATGAGGGAGACTGTTGTGACAAGAACAATGAATCTAAAAGTGGAGAGTGGAGGCTGGCTATGAAAACACGAGCGCGCGCGCACACACAAAAACAGACCGGCGGAATCGTGTGAGGAGACCTGCAATTGCATCATGCAAATCTCAGTAGCCTCATCTCATCTCCTGCGTCCTTTGTAGTACAGGTTATAGAAAAAAGCATTTGGTTTTCATTGTGTGCAGAAACTAATTTATAGTGGGTGACCCCAGCTCCTCTTTTGTGCAATAGCCATCTTGAAACACAATGGCAGGAAGGCTTGAAACCTGAGAGGAACTGAATCTGCTGTTTACAGTTTTTTCTCCTTTATTCCAAATTACATTCCCTCCTTTTTTAAAAAGCTTGTTTTCGCATCAGAGAGGAGCTGTAAAGGAATATCTTCGCGTTCCACGGCTGTGCAATACGAGTCCGTTAACTAGACTCTGGGGGCACACTGTTGGGTACCGTTTGTAGAAACGGGCCCAACAGAGGAAATCATGGCTGCCCCATGACCCTTCTATGACCCCCCCCCCCCCCCACTCCCCCAGTCCTCATGGCCTAAATGGGGTGGGGGCTGCTTAAGGGTTAGAGGTTTAAGGGTAACAAATCATGCAACACTTTACTGCTATTTAAAAGGGCCGTGCGGAGGCCCAGGCTGGCCAGAGGAGAGCAGTGCTCTCTGGAGGCGGTGGGGAGAGAGGGGTCAGGGTTGGGTAAAGCCCCACTGCACAGCACTGAGAGAGGAGCAGGTCAGAGCGGGTCTGGGGCAGATTATCAGAGGGGGGGGTGTCTTCCTCTCCCTCATATCTCACCAGGCTACTCCAGATCCCACCCTTCATCCAGACACCATGCAGGAGCTGGCTTGGGGAACGTCAACCTCTGTGCCCTTCAGAGTGTGTGTGTGCGTGTGTGTGTGTGTGCGTGTGTGTGTGGACAGGAGGGGAGAATTATGACCTGTGTGTTTTTTTTTACTTCAACCATACACTCTACTGCTTACTAATTCTCCCCTAAATTGCTTTGCTTTTGCTGTTTTTGATGCTTTCCATAAAGATTTCATTATATATATATATTTATAAGGATATGAATATAAGGCACAACGCCATGAGGGTCAACTCTGTCCTTTGGGGAAGACAAACAAAAATCACTCATTATTTGACTGTAACTTTAATTGAACTTATCTTTGTTTTGAAGGGGAGTTAAACAAATACGTGAAATACGGTTTTAAAAAAACGGAGTTAGAGACCACCATCACTCAAACTGGCTTGACACACAGCAAACACGTGAGACATCCTGAATCCAAAACAGGGAAGCAGAGCGTCAGCAAGCAGGCTTCCAGACAGACCACGCCCTATCAGAGAGAGGGAACGCGTGAAGAAGCAGGCAGATAAGGCCTGTGACCCCCCCCCCCCCACCCGCCCCCGGGCAGAGAGAGGGGGCAGAGTGACGAGGGGCAGGGCAGTGATAAGAAGCACTAGCTGTCCGCTCTGCTGCTGCAAAGCTGCGGGCCACAGGAGGCCCGGGGTCCTGCACAGAGGTCCTGCACAGAGGTCCTGCACAGAGGTCCTGCACAGAGGTCCTGCACAGGGGTCCTGCATAGAGGTGCTGTCCCAACCCGATGCCGGGGAGTTCAACTGGAGTTCAGGGCAGATGTTTGCCAGTAGTCCCGCACAGCAGGAAGGCTAAATTGCTTCCGGATTGACGTCTCCGCCGGCGCAGGCCGCCAAGGCCCGTCCCCGCCCCCGTAGCCCGGGTGTCACCCCTTGCTCGAGTCAGCAGGACCCTGCGCCGTGGCCCAGGGTGACGATGTCCGAGGGGAAGCAGTCTTTGAGCAGGATGCCTCTGTCCCGCAGGCAGTCCAGGTCCGCGAGGAAGCCGTACCAGTAGATGACCATTCCCGGGCCAAACCTGCGGAGAAAGGCCACAGCTCAGAGGGACTGCAACATGCACGCCAGGGACATTTTAGATGAATGGTTTGCAGTACAGAGGTCAAGTGGATTTTCTTGGCGAGCACATCCCAATGACGAAAAACTACACACAACCGGAGGTGCGGGGGAGGGGGGGGAAATAAAGAAAAAATGAAACCCTGAGTAGAACACTCGCTTTTGATCCACCCCTTTAGGAAACATGACTAAGCGTATAAAACAAAAGCAGTCACATGATAAGATCGGCCGGCGATGCACGACCAGGATCCCTTTACAATGGACCTTCAGCAGTCATAACAATGGGTGAGGAGCAGTGGCTGAGAACAGCCTGGAGAGTCCAGAGGCGAGGGGAGCAGAGAGGGCCGTGGCAAAGAGGAGCAGCCTCCCTCCGCCACTGCATCGGTCAGAGCTCTTCCAGCACTGTCCACACTCCCTCCGCCACTGCATCTGTCAGAGCTCTTCCAGCACTGTCCACACTCCCTCCGCCACTGCATCTGTCAGAGCTCCTCCAGCACTGTCCACACTCCCTCCGCCACTGCATCTGTCAGAGCTCTTCCAGCACTGTCCACACTCCCTCCGCCACTGCATCTGTCAGAGCTCCTCCAGCACTGTCCAGCTGTTTCATTCACATAGACACTTAAAGAGCAGTCATTTCGTCTTGGCTCACGTTGCAGTTCTGGAGAGCTATAAATAACAGCACTTGCCCGCTCGCTGAGAAAAGCTCCATTCAGACTATATTGAGATCTACCTTTTTTCTCCCGCCCCACCCCCTCCATCTTCACAGCTTTGTGAGAAAGCACAGGGGGAAGGAGAAGAAGCTTCGCTCAAACACTGCCGCCGCGCTCAAACACCTCCGCTACGCTTAAACACCTCCGCTACGCTCAAACATCGCGCTCAAACACCGCTGCGCTGTTTCCCAGTTTTCTTCAGGTCCTATTAATCAGCAGTGGAGGCGTTTATTGTGCCCCGCAGAAGGTAGTGAGCTCCTCCATCGAGGAGAGAGCATCGCTGCTCTTTGAACTTTGAGGTTCAGACGTAAAGCCATGTTAGAGTTGAGCTGCTTTTGTCGTAAGTGCAGAGACGCACACAAATCCAGTTTGGAAACAGCATAATTTAGTGACAGACACTGTCCAGAGACAGTAAATGGGGCTTAGAGGCAGACAGGAAGCCGCCTAACAGACTATACGGCAGAGCAGGAAGTTCAGCCCCTCAGGAACAGTTCATAGGGTTCCAACGGCGATCAATCACGCCATCAACGCGGTGCGGCCATCTCTGTCGACAAGGTAGTTGGGGTTATGCGCATCGCTCTCGTACGCACCTTAGACAACACGGTCATCACCGTCACCACCACCACCACCGTCGCCAACCTGGCCACGGTTTTTATGACCTTCATCATCCTCACTCTCATCGCTGTTTCCTGGCTGCTACGCGTCGCTGTACCAATAAATAATGAACCGTTGACCCGTGCCGGACGTGACGGGGGGCGGCCGGAGTGTATAAATAACCTGAACCCCCCCCTTCCCACCACCAGAGGTGCAGCTCCCGGGCGGAGCACATGCGACCGTGGCCGTGCATTCCCCGATTTACAGGCTGTGATTTACAGTCCAGCATCTCTGGGCATACAGGCCAAAACTAACAGGCCTGCAGAGAAGGCCCAGATGCACTGCAAGTTCAGCACAAAGTCACACATAGCTGAGCCTCCGAGCAGAGCAGTGTGGAGGAGCACGCCGCCTCCCCTCCCTCGCTCAGAGACTCCCGCGTCGCGCTCCTCCGCCGTACGGAGGGGCCGTTCTTTTTATGGAAATGTTATGGAAACAAAATCTAAACATTTACATTAGATAACTTTGGAGAGAGGTTATGACAGACTTTTATTGAGCGTGTAGCGCTCGGCAAGGTCAGGTGGGCTGGGGGTGAGTGGGCGGTGCCAGAGGAACGGGTGGAGGCTGAGGGTGGAGGAAAGCAACCTTCTGAAAAGGTTAAAACTGTACATCAACAGATAAGGTGCAAGTGTACGATACATCACGTCCCTGGGCTGTCAGGGGCAGCCAGGCACAAATTGAAACAAGCAAAATTATAAAGACTGGGGAGCAGTGTCACCGCCGCGGTGCCATAAAGGAAACAAATGGAGTTTGAATTCTATTTTGAATTAATAAAGTTCATGCCAGAGAGACCTTGAGAAAAAAAAAAACCCAGAGTTGGAACTAAAGCACCGTACAACACTGTGGTTGCTGCCTGTGACAGGAGTGTAGGGTAGAACTTCAGGGCTGTCGGGCTATGGAGACACGCCCTTGCCCATTTAAAAACACATACTAAAAACCTCAATAAAAGGCTTCCATAAATAAGGTGTGAGGCGACAGACAGCGCCGATGGTAACTGTGATCCATTATGTGGGCCAGCGCTCCATCACCTGAAGCTGGGCACCCTCTACGCTCGGGGGGGAGAGTCAGTGATCTTCCAATAAACATCTAACTGCATAACGAGTTGGTGAAATTGTTTGTGAAATGGAGCTAATTTGGCGCGAGGTGGTTCTGGCGGGCGGGCGGGGCGAGAGCGGCAGGCAGACACACTGCCATTAGTCCCTAACGAGCGGCCTGCGCCCACGCTGGAAGCAGGTGCCATGCTGCTTAAGACGGCAGCTTAATGAGAGCACAGCCCTTAAGAACAAAAACCCAAATGGAGGTGCCGAGAGAGGAAGCCGCCATTATAGCGGGCCTGCTCCGCCTCTCCGTGTGCACGTGTAATCGCATCGTAATTAAATAACTAATTACAGCCCTCCACGGCATCATCTCCACTTCTCCCCGAGAAGCTCTTAGCAACTTCCCCCGGAACACCTTTCCGCCACCGATGCGTGCGTGCGCGCGCGCGCGCGCGGCCCAAGCTGGGAGTGAAGCCGGGAGCAGGGACGTCCTGGGAAGATCTGCTGGAGGCAAGCGCAGCGCTGACTGTATTGCTGTTTGCAGCACGGGAGGAGTTTTGCGGCGACGCGTAGCACGAACTGAGCGGAACAGAGACCATGAGCCCACTGCCCCCTACCGTCGCCAAGCAAGGAATTCGAAGAGCTCCGTCCTAATACACCCGTGTTAAAAATGCCACACATCTGGCAAAGTGCTGACAAGCGCTACAGCGAATATGCGGCATGACGTCAGTTCTACGACTAGGTTGGACAACAGTGACCGAAGAGAGAGAGAGAGAGAGAGGAGGAGGAGGAGGAGGAGGGAGGGAGGGAGGGGGGGGTTGTGCTGTCACAGCCTTGGTTTGGCCTGGCTCTCTGCTGGTGATTAATTGGTGTTTATTTATAGGGCTTGAACTGGGTGACGGGGGGGGGGGCTACTCAAGGCTGTGAGCAAGGCGATATCGGCACAGAACCTCCGCTGCCCGTGTGCCTGGGGCCCTGGCTACAGCAGCACGGCCACAACACACCACACAACCCTCCACACAAACAGGATGTTTAAACGAAGCCACGGAGCTTAGAAGCTCGCGCCGGCTCCCTCAGCATCGTCAGACAGGAAGGCGGCCGTTAACATCCTCCATGCTAGGGCACAGCTCTCAGGTACACGAGAACCACAAAGCTGTGATGGGCAAAACGCCCGATCTCCAAAAGAGCTCCGAACGCCGAAATTAAGCTCCAACAGGCTGCAATTAAAGATCCCATCCTGATCCAGGTGTACGGTCTCTCCTCCGCTGTGGACGCGCTCCCGAGACAGGACGCGACGTGGACGCTCTCCTTGTTTGATAGGGGTGAGATTTTGACCCGCAGAGGCGCTGTGGGCCAATAAGAATGGGGAGATTAACGATGCATTTTGAAAAGGCCTTTTATTGGAAACCTTGGGAACCTGGACGGCTCGGCGGAAGAGAACCGCCCCGGGTTCTCTTACGGCCCGCGGCTCCTTCGGCCAGACTCGCCAATCCCGCGTGGCGGCTGAGGCTCCGCCCAACCCGAACAGCCGTGACCTCATTAATGCACAAAGGTAAAGCCGCCGCACATCGTCCAGCATGTGGCTGCGACGGCGTAAAAGTAGCCGGCTCTCATTATCGTGCGCTCACTGTATTAATGACCGCCGCGCGATTGGTGAGGTGAGATCCAATAAACGCCTGGCCTGTCCGTGATAATGACTAAGGAGATGGCACCTCCAGTTTTAGCCACTTAATTTCCTCCGAAATGACAGGGTGGAAGGGCGGGGAGACGGGGCCGGTGCCACAGGGTCAGCCATCAGGACGGCCCCTGCGCCGGCGCCCTAGACAGCAGCCGGCCAGGAAGCACAGAGCGGAGAGAAAGGGACCCGGTTGGCTGTTCCCTTCGTGCGTGTGGTTAAAATGAAGAGCATGGGCCGCGGGATGGAAGACAGGCCAGCGGGCTGTGCAGGGTGGGAGGCTGCCTTACCGCCGGCGACCGCGCCGCTCAGATCTGCCGCGTCACGCTCTGACTCGCTCCGACCGGTTTCAGCTGCGTGACAAAGCCAAATGGAAGGTAGATGCGTGACTGCCAGAACCCAAATGAGAGGGGCGGGGTATTCGGAGAAGCTCCCAACACCATGTTGGTCTGGTAAAAACTCCACAGCCCAACATGCGCCGTTCAGCCAGGGATCGAGCACGCAAGCCCCGCCCCCTCCCCTGTGACCGGCGTCTTCCGAGGGCTGCGCTCATGCCGGAGCCAGGCTGCTCCTCGCATCCCCCCCCCCTCCCCCCTCCCCCGCTCTGGATCAGGTGTCAGATGACCTGGAGTTCAGCCGATCTTTATGAATGGCCTGCTCCCCATCGCCCTAAATGACACTCTCCATCATGCAAATGGACAAAAGCTTTCATTACAACGTCTTAAGAGTGGATTCATTAAGAGATGATGCATTCACATGGCATTTCATTACACAACCCCATTTCTAAGACGTGATGTATTAAATTGCCCATTGCAAAATCAACAACAAAATGCAGGCATTTTTAATAATTACACTTTTCAGCCATGGGTCATTCTTCGTCCTTCCTGAATAAAGCAGTTCAGTACTACAGGACCGCAGGAGATGGGCAAAATCTACCTACTGTAACTGTGATGTGATACTGTGTGTTACTACCTAGTGAAATGTGATGTGATAAAAGACTAATCTTCATTATTTTCATCAAAATTACTTTGACTGGATCACACTAGACTTGATCAATTCAAACCCAAACACAACACTCATCACCCACAAGACCCAGCAGACAAAAGCTTCCACCGTGTTCAGGGCATTCGCTGATACCCACACTACGAGAGCCAGGGATGAACAATGCAACTATTGTGTAACGCTCAGTCTCCACAGCCAAATGTATTGAACTCTCAGGACGTTCCCGTCGGCGGATCAGAGGTCTCCACACCCCTAGTGGGAGGAGGGACACAGGCACGTGTCAGGCTCCAGAGGGAGGGGAGAGGAGCCCAGGGTGTTAACGTGCACGTGAGACATCCCTGGCACGACAAGGGGGGGAGCTGAACCCACTGCTGGAAATCCCTGGCACTCCCGCATCGGTGTCAGGGGGACACGTGCTCCTGTAACCTGTTACTCCCAACTCCCAGCAGCCCCCGTCGATAATTAGCCAACGTCTCTTGGGGGAGAAGGAACAAATCCCTCCGAACGGCCTCCATTTTGTGTCGAGCCGGGCCCTGCTACGTGCCGTGGCCTAATCCTGCCCTTAACCCTGCCGGCTAATGTGTTTCCAATTTACCAGGAGCTCCTCCGCGGCCGCGCTGGTAATCAGTGACAGTTCGGCGTGTAATCCGAGCAGGGTCTGGATGCACCGACCCGGCTGCCACGGCGCGCAAGAGCCCCGGGCCTCCGCGGCTTAGGCAGATAACCGGGCCGGTGGCTCCCGGGCTGTGGGGACGGTTCCCGCGGCTAACGGCCCGACCCGGCTGACCTTGCGAGCGAGCGCACACACTCGCGTGGGTGAAGCAGGGCGGAAACTCCCAGCCGCGAAGCGAAGCGCTTACTGTCCTGCCCCTCCGAACGGCCGGCTTTATCTTTTCACAGCGGTCCTGTGGTGGCTTGAAAATTACCGCCCCCAGGGATCTCAGATAGGGGCGGTGCGGAAGAGGACGCTGGGGGAGGGGTAAATTACACTGCTTATAAATAGGTGTGAAAGTTGGTTGTCTGACACCCAAGGAGACAAACACAAAGGGGGCCCAGGCCCCGCAAAATAAGGGCAGGCGGCGTAAAAGAAGGCCTGTGTTAAAGCAGCCTGTGTTAAAGACCTGGCCTTCGTCCAGGTCGCCACCTCTGGAGGTGCGCGGTGGTGTTACCGCCACTAAATCAACATGTCAGCACCACGCCATGTGAACTTTTGCTTGGGCCCATATTGCTTACAGCTATTCAGCAGCTGTAACGGATTGTTACCCCCAGACACCCCTGCCTGGAGAGGTGGAGGAAGACGCTCAGGCGCCATCGTTGTGCACGGGCCGACGCTAGCGACCACGGCAGCAGACGCAGACGTCGGGCGCGGCGCGGCGGCCTGGGTGCGGAGGGCAGAGTGGGGTAGCGTGGGGCAGCGTGAGGTAGCGCGGGGCAGCGTGAGGTAGCGTGGGGCAGAGTGGGGTAGTGCGGACGTCCAGCCTGCCCCCGGCCCAGAGAGCAGAGCTGCTGGAGTCGGGGGTGGACAGCCACAGACAGCCTTGCGCTAACTCAGCACCATATTTACATTCCAGGGGGTAATTTTAGCCCCATGGGGACACGCAGGGGCCATGGCGTCATTTGGACCCATCACCAGCCAGTTGGCTCCGCATGGGACCCTTTAGTTTGTGGGTGGTATAGAGAGGCAGTACACACACACACACGCACACACACACACAAGAATAACCACTGCACACCTACTTATGCTTATAGCCTGAAGGAAATGAGTCACTGGCACAATGGCCTTTGGGTACATGCTGTACATATAGACACAGTTTAGAGGAACATATAGACACTGTGTAGTTGTATGTACAGACATACTTTTGCTACCAAAAATAAGGCAGGCATGGGGCAGCAGACTTTAGCTATAGCTTTGATACATTTACAACACTCTCTGCATCTTGATGTATCCAGTATCCAGATGAGCAAGTTTCCCAGCTCATAGAATTAGTGACGTCTCTGACAAAATCTGTGTAAATATGAATCCTGTGCGATATGTGTAACTCGGCGTACAGTGATCCAGCCGGAGCGCGGGGCGCAGGTCCAGGACGGGGAGCACCAGGCCTGCTGAAGAGACCGCACCACCACGCCAGGCTCGGCTCCGGTGAGCAAATCAAATTTCATTGTCGTTTTTAAAAAATTTACAAAGCAAACAAAACCCGAGTCGGACTGCGGCTCCTGGTGGGAGGAGCCTGGTCAGGGATCCTGCTGCTCGCGCTCACCGCACCACGGGCTGCTGGGACACCGGAGAGCCTCCTCTGGCTGGACTGGCCACACTCATTAGCCAGGGGATCAAGCAGAAAGTTAAATACTTCGAAACGTGTAACAGAAGAACGGGTGGGTAAAGCGCGAGGGTCAGGCTGACGCCAAACACCGGTCCTTGGGCAATCTGCTATTGATTTGAGCTCATTTGGAGGGGGAAGGGATGCGTGTGTGTGTGTGTGTGTGTGTTTGGCGTCAAGGGCACTGTGTGCACAGCCTGTCACTCTGGCAGTTTGACCCCGTTTTGCAAAGGCGAGCGTCAGGACGACGGCCCCGGCTGACAGCTTGTCTGCGCGGTGGTGATGACATCACAAAGGGCCTCGCGTCTATTCGCTGCTGCTGCTGGGAGGGGGTGGGGTGTGAGCACACGGTCCCTAAGCCCAGCACGCCCCAGTCAGGAGCAGCCCGCCAGGTCCCCTCACTCACACCCAGGGCCACTGGGCAGACTCCAGGGTGGGCAACACTGCCTCTGTCCACAGAGTGCCACCATAAACAAACAGGCCGACGCTGTGTGAGATGGGAGACGGAATCTAAACCGAAGCTGTGAGAAGCTAACTATACTAGCGATGTGTTACGGCAATTATTCACAATAAATCTCGAATAAAATAAGCGTAGAATGTAATATGGTGGCGATAAGAAAAAGAATCAGTAAATACGGGAGCTAAAACGTAAACACGATATGTGATATAATAAAGAGGCAGGTTAGGCAGGTTCCCAGAGCAGCTCACATCGCATGGAGAGCCTGCGTGTACGGGCGGTTATTGCAGACACGACCCCAGTCCAACAGGCCGCCCTGCAGCGTGGTGCTGGGTGAGGAGCTGGGGGTCCTCGGCCCTCCCTCTGATGGTCCTAACCACTTGGTTGGGGGGGGGGGGGGGGATCTGGAGCCCTTTTCACTTTTCTCCTCAAATTGCCTCATCTTTCCATCAGCATGCCAAAGGGGACTCCATTAGCCAGGCCCAGGCAGACCAGACCCCCCCCCCCCCCCTCCCCACTCCCACTCGCACTTCATTTAGCCGGCCCCTCCATACCGAGAAGCCTGTCCACGTCAAATTAGAGTGGGGCCCCCATTGTCCTTATTACGGCCTGGGAAAACGGCATCATGACTGATGCTGCCGGGTCCCTCACTTGTCACTAGTTGTCAGCCAGACGTGGAGTTTGGATACACATAGCTGACAGGTAATCTTAATGTCTTCAATTATCTCAATTAGTCCTGTCATAAACAATTTGATAGGTGCAGGCCAAACACAAACAGATAAACACGCGCGCGTATCCATGAGAAAGGCGGAGCGCGCCTCAGCGTGAGGGTGTGTGCGGCCGGGTGTGTGCGTGTTAATGAGAAGTGTAATGGGTTTATCAGTGACGAAGCGCATGCTGTCTCCTTTGTCTCCCGGTGTCCCAGCATGCTCAGCTGTGCAGTGCTCTCTGCTACCTGGTCACTTCAAATTGTACCATCTCCTTTCATTAGCACACTGCCCGGTGAGAATCTGAAAGGATGTGACAAAATTCATTTAAAACGAGTGGGAACAGATTGCCTGAAGCAGGTGCTATAAGGGAGATAAAACAAGTGTGTGTGTGTCTATGTGTGTGTGTGTATGTATGTTCTTTATCTTCAGTTATACAGAATCTTTTTTTCTTTGTTCATATTTTCATTTGATATTTTTGTTTAATTTTACTTTTTCATATTATATTTTACTTTTTTTGCTATTAAAACTTTTACTATTGAATATTTCCACTGTAGAAACATCTCCCTATGTTCAGGTAACACCTACGTATTGGATACTGAAAGACTATGGGGCCGTGTACAGGAGTCCCCTACCAAGAACTGAAATGTAGCACCAGTACTGGGATCATTTTTCAGCACTCAGTAGAACTATCAGACCTCAAACTCCTTCACTATGCACCTCTGACATTGTTAAACAAGTTTTCAACATGAACGTGTTTTCAACAGTAGGGATAAGGCGCGGGGGTGCTATACTAACTGAGGGGATATCAAATGTTAGTAGTTAGGAGTTCAATTAACACCACATATGTGTTACCATTTGAATAAAGCATGAGCCTTCACAAATAGCATACAAACAGGATATTCAGATATACAGAGTATATAATATATATATATATATATATATATATATATATATATATCCCGACTCCTTGTTAGGGGTGCACACGTTCTGATTACAGGTCAGTACACAGGCCAGTGCTCTGATTCACAAGGCTGAAGGTATGAGCAAACACAGGTACTCTGCCCCAGGCTATATGCTCATGACCCTGTTTCAAGAACGCCGCCATCATCCAGTGAGCCGAAAGGTCCAATCAAACTGAAGACAAACGTGAGGAAGTAAAGGCAGCACGACAGGGCCCGGGTATCGGCAGCACACGGCCGGACTGCTGACCCCCCCAGTGTCCAGCACTCCGCCCGAAGGTGCAGATGCCCCATATGAGGCTGCTTTGTGGGCGTCAGGGGCAATTACAGGAGGCGGGGCAGATCCACCGTGGACCCCCTGTCTTCGCTCCTGACCCCCCACACCAAGTGACGACTGAGATGGTGAAAAAAACACAAAGAGGAGAGGGGGAGAGAGAGGGAGGGAGAGAGAGAGAGAGAGAGAGAGAGAGAGAGAGAGAGAGAGAGAGAGAGGCCCGTCACAGGGAAGTTGTAATAGGAAATTGCTTTTGGCAACTATTTGTTCTGCACCAGAATCTTTTTTTTTTTTTTTTTTTGGTGCCAACACTGTGAGCCCCATTGGAAAACAGGGCAGGTCTCCCTAATGAGTAATCTATTTCAAAGCAGTCTTGTCTGGGCATGACAGTTTACTGAGAGGCTTGAAGAACTGGTAATTACCAGTGTTACGGGGCAATTAATGCATATTACACTGCGGCACTCATGGTGGCGACTGTCAGCTCCCCAATAAAAATGAGCACTCTTCAGCTAAAGGGTGACGTTAATTGGACCTTTAATGACTATGCACAGGAACCAAGCCAAATAGGAACAAAACAGGGGACTCTGCCTGACTTCAGGAGTGGGGTGGAAATTGTACTAAAAATGAGATTAATTGCTGTTGAGGAGGTGAAAAAAAAAGAAAAAAAAGACTGGGGGAAGAATGAAGGGGGTAAAAAAAGAATGAAATTATAGGGTCCGGAGAGCAGGGGGCTCTTGTTGCAATGACAATTCTTAATTGTCTTATATATTCTTTATGTTTGGAGAGGGTCGGTGGAGGTTTGGGGGATCTGAATATGTGCTTAATGTGCAGCGTACAGCACTGCGGGGACAGGGAAGAAAAAGTTCACAGGAATTTCTGTTTGTAAAGGAATAATCTGGAGGCAATTCAGTGCTTTAAGGTTTTTAAAAAAAAAATCCCTACAAGGGAAGGAAAAAAAAAACAGGTGATTTTCTCCCTGGTGCCTGTAAAGAGGTGGTGTGTGTTTGTGTAATAATGAGCAAAGAGCCACATCAACAGGTCAGGGTTACAAAGGAAAAACCCCAAAGCCTATTGTCTGTAATGAAGCAACTCAAGTGGAAGAAGTTTAATTGGCTGGGGAATCAAGAGGTTTCAGCTCCTGACACCTCTGAAAAGACCTGCTGCTCAAGTGCATTTAACTCTCCCCCCTCAAAAAAAAACCAAACAAACAAACAAACAAACAAACAAAACCCTCATCATCAAATTACCCAGTTCTTTCATCAACACGGAGCAGCAGTGGGCTAAAGCACAGGGCGTGACACGGGGCCTGATTATGAGCAGTACGCACGCTCTGGCCATGTTAAGTAGCCTTGATTAATGCTGTTTATCTGCATGGAACTCCACCTGAATATGCGAGCGTGCAAATCAAAAATATTCACATGCGAAACATCGGCAGACATTTGCATGCATTTTTGATTCGCCGTTTCCGCGGCGCTTAAAATATGCGGCGGGCGGGAGTGCGACGCTGCCTGGCACGGTGTCACGGCAACGCACTCGCACTGTCACTGCCGCTGATAGAACTCCCCGGCTTCAAAGCAGCTCGTTTGCGTTGCGAAGGAGAAGGAGCAAATATTTGAATTGCAAAAACACATCATCTTCCGACAGGATAAAATTTGAGACAACTTCCAATAGTTAAAGACCTACATTTCCCCCGTACAAGTGAACCGTCAGCACGCTGTTAAAGGGGGCGATCCTGGGACACGCCAAGCCCCTCCTGCTCTAATTTAGCATATCCAAATTTGTGTAATGGGATGTGACACGTTTCAGAAGGGGTACTGGGAGTAGGAGGGGGGGCAGAAATATATATAATGCAAGGGGAGGACCGTAAAAATGTTATAAGCGGCCCTTGTATTTAACAGAAATCCAGTGTATAAACGCGGGGTTCTCAGACTAGCCGGCCCGGTTTTGATTAGCGACTGAAGTGTAATTTCTTAAGCCATCCAGCACTTAGGAGCTGCAGGAAGTCACCCTGCCACGTCTGCTCCATCACCGCGGTCGGCCGCTACCGTTCCAGCGCGAGCAGCAGCCACGCGCCCCCTGCGCGAAAGCGTCTCCGCTCGCGTCCCTTTGCCAGAACCCTTCTGCACATTATACAAGTTATACTGCATATCAAAAACAAGTCTTCTGTCAACCTTAGGCAAGTTCTAGGAACCATGGAAAAGCTTGGCAGGGAATAGGCCAAAGGCAAATATTATTATGAATCATAGCATATTTGAAAATAGGATTTCCTAGTTTTCATGCCAGAAAAAATATGACATTTAAGATCGAAGATAATACAGCCACAGACAGCATTTATGGCAATGAATAGCCATCTTCAGACCGCTGAAATAACACTTTTTTTTTTAATCGGAAAAACACTGACATGGGGAAATATGTTTAAATTCTTTTCTCAGGAGGAAATGTTAGCACCACTTGGCATATTCCAGAAAATGAGACACTCAAAGATATTTGGAAAATATTTCATGTGGAATGTTCCAAATGTCCACAAACTGATGAAAGGTGATTTTATCATTTAGGATTTCATCAAGGCAAAAGAGATTTATTGCATAAAAATCTGAAAACATTAAAACGGTGGCAGTAAAACGTCAACAATGAAGACGGTGAGTTGGGTCTGCTGATGGTGTCCACGACACCAAAGCCTCCACCTGCAAATCACAGCAGACAGGGCCGGGCACCGCGGGCCCAACCTATTCGGATCCGCGCCTGTCTGCTGTGCCTGCTGGGGCAGACCCGTGCCCCCGTGTTCCGCGCACCGCCCTGTTCTCATGGCGCCTATCCCATGCGCAGACACTCTGGAGACAATCAAAAGCCTGGATGATGGATAACTTCAGCGCACAATGACCTCTGTCACGGGGGGGTTCGCCCTAAATCAATCTCAGCGATAAGGACACCACACCTTGGCGGCGCTCGGCGCGTATCTGCCACGGGAGGAAGTCTGAGCAATCACTAAAGACACGCTGCAGCAAAACCACAGAGTTCGCTTTGTCTAACACAATTTACAATGCATATTCCGCCTCCGCTGGTGCTGTTAAGGCAGTCATTAAGAGCGAGAGGGTGATAGGAGTCTGTGTTTACGACTGGGCCCTCTGCAAGTCTGTCTGTGAGAGCAGAGGAGAGACGGCCGGCGGGGAGGGGTGGGGGTGGGGGTGGGGGTCAGGCGGTGGTGGCGGCCCCAGGGAGAGGAAGAAGGCCCTGGGGCTTTGAGTCCTCCACGTCAGCCCTGCGTGGGCCGCCTGCATTCGCAGTGATACATGCAGGGAGGGGTTGGAGGTTGAAGTTGAGAGGAGGGCCGACAGGAAAAAGGGGCCCAAGCACTTTGGGAAGATTACAACTCCTCACATGTTAGGACCCCGGGAGTAGTTTCTCACTCGTCCCCCTGCTTTCCTTTTTTGGACAGGCAGAGTATAACTTTCCATTCAGTGGCATCAACACCAGCAAACATGACATCCAGCGTCTCAACTATGCGACCCCTCTCTAGCAGGGTCGGCCCATTCGAAAGTCCAGCGTTTAAAATGCTGATTAGAATACGTTTTGCTTGCGCATTCAAAAATAACGCCGGCAACATTTCGGTCAACAGTGAAAACACTCCCGTGATCCAGGAGACCTTTTGTCTTTCCACCGCGAGGACAGGCACAGGTAAGCCCTACTGAACGTTTCCCATGAACCCCCACGGTTGTGCAGAGACAGCGGCAGGAGGAGTGAGAGAGGCCTGCAGGGTTAAGCCTGAGGGTTTGGTTTCACCCAGGCAGCTCAGGCAGAAATATTTTGCAATCGTTACTCAAGAGTTTGTCCCAGTTCCTGATTCAAACCACAGCGAGGGCCTCTCCCAGTGGAGGCGGCCGCTCCGCTCAGACCGGGCCTGGGAGGTGTCTGAGGTGTGCTGCCGACTGTCAGCAGCTCCACCGATGGAGATCCCATCGACGCTAATGGCCAGGTTAGGTGAGTAGTAGTCCACCACCCTCCACATTACAAATGAAATCACAGCGCATACCTTCCAGTATGATTCCAATTAACAGTGGAAGCCATTACGGAGAAACATTCCCTGCTGTCATAATGGGTATATATCAGTTACATTAACATTTCATCCAGGCTTGAAAAAACATCACTTTTCTTAAGCACATTTCACATTACCTTCTGCCAGTTTTTGGAGGAAGAAAACTTAGGCGGAGGGGGCTGTGTAAAAGTGGCCGAATTGTGCGAATTTAATAGTTTTCACATTTGTTATTATCGTGGCGGAAAGAGAATCCAGGCAGTCAGGCGGGACAGTGAGGCGATCTCGGCAAGCCACAGCTGCGTCGAAATTGAAGTGGCAGCTTCTATCGGAGAGAGCTTTCACCAGACAGCTCCATTTTCCCTGGGACTTTAGCCCAGCTGACATATGAACTCATAACAGAAATAAGAGTGGTCACTCAAAGCACACAGTCGATACATGTCGGAGCCGCGGCTGAAGTCGGAGCGGGGCGGGGTTGAAGGGGGAGATGGGGGCGGGGTTGAAGGGGAAGATGGGGGCGGGGTTGAAGGGGAAGATGGGGGCGGGGTTGAAGGGGGAGATGGGGGGCGGGGTTGGTGTGCACACGGCAGCAGATAAAGACATCCCGCAGACGCGAGGCTAGATTACGCCGACGTCACTGCGGACATTGTTCTGCAGAGTGGCGTGGTCCGCCGGGGTAAAACACTCTGCAGAGTGGCGTGGTCCGGTGGGGTAAAACACCTCTTCCTGCCCTGCTATCATGATATAGCGTCACCGCAGGAACAGGGACGCCCAGAGGAAGAAAACCCTTCCCGATGTTGATGAACGCACATCCACGTCATCGGAGCCCTTACGCCGTGAAGCACGTGGGGGGGGTATACTATGGCACTGTTTTATGGCGTGGATATGAACAAAGGTCACCACTGGGCCAAGCAGGCGGTGAAGAGCAGCGTCCAGCACACATCAAACAGTCCGAGCACTTTCAACTGATTACAGTACGCCGCGTGCGCCGCTGAAGGACTTCGCCAACCTGACAGATATCAAACGTCAGTCTGAATGGAAGAGTGAAATCAAAGGTCACGGTTCTCCAGTTCTCGTCTGTCTCTGATTAGGCTGCGGCCACTCGCTACGAGCTGTGTTTAACGCACGAGGCAATCAGGAGGCAAGAACTCACTGACGTAAAAGCAGACGTCCCACGTTTGACCTAAAGCAGATATAAATAGACACAGGTGGCATTAGATGACTTTTAAAAATAGCATTAGTACTATAGATTTGCCACTGTGTCTAGGGTCCCTTTTCCTTTTACAACTTGTGAAATCAAAACATAAGAAATCCTCTCTGTGTCACTTGTTTTGGAAGTTTAGAAGAAAAACTTAGAGATCCATAGAAATCCATAGAAACGAGATGAAAAAAATGTCTCATTTATATAATGTTCAATATTGTCACATTCAAGAAGGAAAAGAAGGACTATAATAATAAAATCCTAACAAATGACACCTGGAAAAAAAACATAAATCACTTCTTTTATCTGACATAAACCCTGGCCACATTTCCCACAATTCTGAATACAATATAGGAAGTGATTTGTATACCATGACATGTTTGTTTTTGTGGAGACTTGTTTATATATATTTAGCATTGTAAAGCATGAGGTTACTAATTGTGATATATACAGGCATGCTGTCTGGAAGGCTAGCTGTCCTTCATAACCCCAGTTTGCTTGGGTTACCTCTCAGCCTGAAACACTTAGAAGCTCTCTACAGAAACAAAATCAACCATCGGGCCAACATGCCGCGATCACGTTCAACGAGGTCACCGCGGAGCAACCGTGGCAGGACGACAGACACAAAAACGTGCCGGTCGGAGTCGACTAACCCTCGGGTGACGTTTATGGATACTGCAGCCCAGAGCCAATCCCTTCCACCAATGTGTCGTCCCCCCCCCCCGCCCCCCCGATGAGGGCTGTCGGAACGGGCCAACATCTGTTCCTCGATTAGGATGACAAGATGGCGGCGAGCTGTAATTGATGGCCTGGGCGTGAGCTACGAGACGCAGGAGTGAGCGGGGCAGGAAGGGGACGAGGCCGCGCAGGGGACGACGGCCTTAAAAGAGGGACACGTCCGGGTTATTTATACACAGGCACTTATCACGACCACCCTGCCTCTCACCCCAAGACGTCCACCTCTAACATCCGCTGCTGTAAACCCGACACGTGATGGGTCTGAACTCCCAGACAAACAAAGGGGACTGACACTACAGAACTGTTTGTTGTTAAAAGCACAAGCCAAAAACAAGCAAAGTAACCAAGCGAAACGCTGAAGCAGTGGACCAGTAGTCTATAGTGATATTCTACCAATGTACATACTAAACTAGTAACGCCCCCCCACCCCCCACCCCACACCATTTATTTTTAAATTTTAACTTAAACAAAACTTGGACATGCAGTAACCAATAAAAGTGCAGAAGAACAGTCTGTCTTTTGGACACTTAGAGGATTCACTAAAAACAGAGCTCCGTGTATCTGGGTCCTCATAAATATCAATGTATTGGAACAGCTGTGAGCCTGAAACGGCTAATCGTGCTCCAAAAGCAATCACACGCTCACGGTGTCAAAAAAAAAAAGAAGAGGGAAGTCTCAAAGACGTACTCCTCTTCTGTCCATCCCCTCCCAAGCCCCGCCCCTCTGAGTGCTTCCAGTCCATTGGACCAAATGTCGAGGGCAGGCTGCTTTATGGAGGAACAAAAGGCCAGATTGTTTCCATTCAACTGGCCGCATTAAAAGTAGGCCGCGGTGTCCTTCTGTCCTCCTGCTAGGCTGCGGCCTCATGCTCCAGCGCTCGCCTTGGCCCTCGGTGCACAATAGTGGGGTGTTAGCGCCCCGCCGCATCACGCCCCGCCGCCCGGCCGCATCACGCCCCGCCGCCCGGCCACATCACGCCCCACTCTGGGAGGGACCTGCAGGGTGCACTGGGCATTCACATTCCTCACATTTCAGTGTACGCTCGCTAAAAAGCGCCACAGGCTGGCTTACGGTTTTGGTCTCGTGTCCTCGATACACAAACACAAACGGTATTAAACACACAAACACAAAAACGGATTTAAAGACAAAATTCTCAAACTAAAAAAAAAATATATATATATACAAAAGGATAAAGCACAGATATTAAGCCTGATGGAAACAGCCAGTGTCGCTCCACTCAGTTAAGACAATGTAGGGCATGTTGGGGTCATACAGACTGACGTATTACTGCTCGGATTCTCCGTACATGCGTGCGTCATCACTGACTTTGGCTGCATACTCTGCTATACTCTATATGGTGATTACAGGGAAGCTATACAATCCACACCAACATTTTAAAACGTTTCACTAACCTGGAAGGTCCTCTGGTGGAACAGTAACCCAGAACGTGGCTGCTTTTCAGCAAAAGGCTCAGTTCAGTGGTGCCAGTTCTATTCTATTACTTTTACACCAGGCAACACACTAAAACAGATGGGCAGATCCAGGATTTTTCACACAGAATTTGAATCTGTTTATAGATTTAGATTAGTTTTAGATTAAGTATACAGTACATCACTTACAAATAAGACTTTTAAAGACTTCTAAGATCAGATTTTGTCCAGCAGCACAGAGGAGATCCACTTTCCTTGGTACTGCCTTTCCATATACATAACGACATACAAGTCTACTGCAAACAAACAAACAAATAAATCTTTGGGTGGTAGACGAATTCCCCAAAACAAACAAACGAAAAAAAAAATGCAAAAATGAAGCAAAATCACTGCTGAATGCTCTTACAATTACTATCACGAAGCCATAATAGAACAAATACATTCAAACTACACTTCAATCTGCTTTTAAAAATAAAAAAAAAAGATAGTAAGATTTGTACATCTTAGCATAATAGAATACCATATAAAACCTCTGAAGCCCGTGCACCTTAGGTAAGGCCTCTCCTCCCAGTGATGGCTTACTGCTGCAATCAGTGTGTTAAATACAATGCTGTACATGTTCCACGTGTCTGATGTATATAGTGGCAGGTAAAGGAGAGTTCTGTGGTTACCACCATCTCTGGGATCAGACAGGCGCTCAAAAACCTTCTCAGCCATCAGAATTGTCCCCTAAGGTTGGGGTCTTACAAAGAGCAGCTTTAATAAAGTCGCAGTGCCCCAGACAAGATCTCAGCAGGATGACAAATGTCACTGACTTTTGGCTGGAATGAAAGCCGGGAGGTCAGCGGACGTGGGGCGGGCGGCTGGGTTAGGAGAACCGGGGGAAGAACCGGGGGGGGGGAGGACTATAAACTCACGCATGTGCTTCTTTACCCCTAATGACATGAATATCAATCTGCTGAGGGGAAGACGCTACATTCACTGAAAACCTCCAGAACTAAAGAGGACTCCATTGCAAACGCATGTCATCCCCCCAATTACACCAGGCTTAAAATGCCAGTGGAGAGACTTCAGAAATGTCCGCCGTGTGCCCGTGTGCCCGTGCTGGTGTTTGACTGCACACCTCCTATGCTTCAAATCTGTTCTTAACCTCAATTTACACAACAAATCTGTATAATGCGTCAGCAGCACGCCCCCACCTCCTCCTCCACCCGGGAATAAACGAGTTAAGCGGAGGCTGCGTTGAGGAAAAAGCCCCATGGCCACTGGGAGACCGGAGCTCCTGGATTACATGCAGAGCTGTTAAACAATGCGCCTAAATATGCATTGAAACCCTTAAAGCATGAAACCGCCTTGTCATTTGCCATTAGTATTCCGAACTGTCCGTCATACGTCTCGCGTTACGTTTGGGCGTGCCGCGGCGGTAAATGTCATGCGGGGGGGGGGGGGGGTGTCGCAAATTCCGAGAAGTCATCGCATGTCAACTTTATTTCTCTAGAGCTCCTAACGATTAAACTGTCACAAGGGCATTCTGCGCCGCGCAGGACACACGTGTCCATGGGGTCTCAGCCAAACGGGCGCTTCGAGCACAAAGGACTGGCGCTGATCAGCCTGGGACGAGACACAAGATGAAAACATCATGTCTGTGGGATCAACATGAGCCAGGAGAGAGCGCGGGCCTCCTGAACACAAAGCATCCTCAGCTAAACCACATCCGCGCTAATGTAAACCCTGCACCCTGCACCTGAATAAAGTCCACGTCCACGAGTGGCGCCGAGACCGAAGATGTCGGGAAGTCACCGTGGCTCTTGGCTTTCGGGCAAAGCGCGTGCGCTTGTATGTGTGTCGCAGATGACAGTGGCAGAGGGACTGTCCTCAGGGGTTAGTCCACTGATGTCCACCCTCATCGGGATCAGGGGAGGCGGGGCGGCGGGGACGGTGACCTCTCTCTCAGGTGACGCGCTCTGTCTGTTCGCCCCGCTGACAGCCTTCTGTGGGCCAGTACACCTATACCCCCAAAACATCCATCCGGGCGAAGTACACACACTACGCAATTGCGCCACACGCGCACACACACACACACCCGCATGCGTGCGTGCGCACAAGAACAGAGGGAAGCATTTTGCTTCAGAAGTCTTTCCAGCATGTATTTATTAACGCGGTATTCTTGGCCTTACGTGTACGGGGATGAGAGGGTGATGGACATTGCCATTAAAATGAGCACACTGTCCAATTTCTGGTATCAAAAAATTCATTTTCATGTCAGGGCTATCTGATTGAACAGCCTGAGCGTCTCACGGAGTTATCGTCCAATTCTCCAGTAAAATCGAGGACATTAAGAACAAAATTAATTGGAAAAAGTTTGAGGTGGTCAAGAACTGTCAGGCTGAAGGTAAGTCAACAAAAGGGGCTCAAATTAAAAGAAAGAAATTGTTTTTATACATTCAAGCCAGTGAACAAATATTTTCAAATTATAGCTTGAATATTGTGTGATCAGTTAAAATCCCCCATTATCCTACAGGGAACCTGAACAGTGAAGTGGGGATTTTTGCTGGCTCGGTATACGGCCGCAAATGTCCGACGATACTCATGAACATTCGTTAGGTGCCAACCCTTACCTGAAGTGATTATTTAAGTCATCAGCCATAGTAGCCACAAAGAAAACAGTGACACAGACACGCATGTGATCGCGTCAGCCACTTCCGAGCCGTCACACCGTGTGATGTATATGACAAATCCAAAAGTCTTAACCCCATTTTATATGAGGGAGAAATGAGCCATACTGTCCTATTATATTGCCATAAATCATTTTTGTCAACCTCTGACAGCTCTTTATCAGATCTAACCTTTTCAAGCCTCCATTAGGAGTGCTAACATTACCAGCGCTGACACATCCACAGCACATGGCTTCCACCGCTGATTAGCTGTAGGCTCCGGCCGACGGAGCTGTAGACCCCTCCACCTCCAACTCGGACACACACAACCAACCCAACAAACATACAAACAACCTCCTTTTCTCCTGCGCGAAGGAAAACAAAAGTCTAAGAAAATTTGGTGTATATTTTTGACAAGACACAAGCAGAACATCACAGGGGAGTTGCACTGTATGGACCTAAACGAAGACAACACTGGTCTGAAGACTCACTCCGCCGTGGCACGCGCGCTGTCGGTGTCGCCTTACCAGCCTGGAACGGAGTTGACGATTCATACCATGACTAGGAAGGCGGGGCTGAGATGGTGCATCTTTTTTGCTTTAGGTCAGTAAGCACAACAAACATGAGGGTAGCAGTGCAAGCCAAAGAGGGCAGTGCCCAATGAGGCTGATGAAGAGGCTGGGAGAGGCGGGGCTTAAAGTCCCGGAGAGGCGGGGCTTAAAGTCCCCAACTCACATTGTGAGTAACGTGACTGAAAAATTTGCACGTTTAATCCCATTTCATTCTGCACGGGTTTGTATTTACCGAAAGCCTCTCCGTGACCGGCTGCCTTGCCCCGCCCCTCCGTCCGAGATGGCGGCGTCAGGATCCCTGGGTGTCGCATTTCATTCCGCGCCGTGTTTAACTACACTCACTTCCCCTAAAACACACACACGGCTTATTATGTGCTTAATATTCACCATCAGGTGAATAATTTTTATGCAACTCTGATAGTTGGGGGAGATGGATAACTCAATTATCAACTCATCCGTCGCATGGCTCCCTGGCACTGGGGAAGCCAGCGCAGAAGATTGATGGGAGGACGAGACCAGAGTCTTCTCCGCCGTCACATCCAGCCAGCGGGCCTGAACAGCCTTTTCTCTCCCCTTCATCGTCTTTTGCTTCCCCCATTCCCCCCCCTCTTCCCCCACACTGCAGCCTTCTCAGGCAAAGCGTCATTACCCCCACTCCACTGAGAAGCATGTATTATGAGGTTAGGGTTTCGGCGCGGCTATTGTTTAGATGATGAATATTGCTGGTGGGGGCTGCAGAGAGAAAATTAGTTGTGTCGTTCTGAGGAAAACACTTCATGCTTCCTCACTTCTTTTTTCTGTCCATCTTTCTTTCTTTTTTTTGCTAAAGGATAAACGAAGAACAATTATCAGCGGATACAAGAGCTGGCATTACTTCAAAGCAATGGAAATCACTAGGGCTGTGTCTCAGGAGAGGCGCGGTCATTACAAACAGCCGACGCCATGTTTGGAAGGTCACTCGGAGAGAATGCCGCCATGATTTTGGCTCTCTGTCAGTTTCTGTTTCTTCTAACGGGACAACTGAACTAATTCCCTTTCTGGAAAAAAAGGCCCGTAACCTCCATACAAAACCATATGAAGTCTTGATGATGTCAGCCCATCACTCTCATTGCGATGACATCAATTGGGTGGGCAGCGGAGAGGAGGCGGGCTCTGCTGGATCAGGGGGAGTGGGGGATGGCCCACGAAGAAGGCTTAACAGCGGGAGACTGCATTCAAAATGTCAGATGTAAATGTCAATTAAACATAACAAGGGGACGGCTAAAGGTGGGTTTTGAAGGGATTGACTTTTTTTTTTTCCTTTCCCCCGACGGGGCGGAGTTTATCGGATGAGACGGCCCACAAACATGACGGAATGAGCCCTGTCAGGTCCCTACGTGCCTGCGCACAAAGCTGCTCCTGAATGCCGACATGAAGGTCGCTCACCGTCATGTACGTTACGTCTTCATGTCAGAATCTGCATCTCTAAAACCACATCCATTAAAGCCCGTCTATCATTACGGATAGCACTGCATCAGATACAAAGAGCACCGCTGATAAATCAGAGCAAGCGTTCTGAGCGTCCGCAGTGCCCGTGTCTCTCATCACAGGGCGTAATGGGGAAAAAGGGATACGTTTTTGGTCATAAGTCACGTCACGTTTGACTGACTAGAGCCGTTTCCCTCCGAGTGTTGTCTCATTAAACGCCGCCTTCCTCACAGTCTAGGAATGTTCCCAGTCGTCGGCCAATATATTCTGGTCAACAACTTTTTAAGGTATTTAATGAGGCTCGCCAGGAGCTGAAGTGTCGCAACGCTTATCACACTCCAGTGACTCCTGATTCCCGACTCCACGGCTCTGCCTGCCATCCCTGCATGCGCCACTTCCAAACGAAACCCCACAAAACGGGGGAAATAAAACGCACGTTTGCTTATGCCCTTGGCGTCGCTCAAGGGTTCCGGGTCGACCCCTCTGCGCAGTTTGAGGGAATCACTGTCACGGAGACGCGCTCATCTGTTAAGGAAATCAGGCCACGCCGTAAAAAATAAATAAATAAATACATTTAAAAAAAAAAAAAAAAAAAAAAAAAAGAATGGTGACCATGTCATTTGGAAGGTGAAGGCCACTCGCAATAGCTTGAAAGCGCCTTCCCGGGCCTGATCGCACCTGGGGTGACCACTACATGAAGTGTGAGGACAGAGCAGAGCAGGCCTGCCAGGCGCACTGCTCATCAGTGTAACGACATTAATCACTTTACTAATCTCCTGCTCCAAAGGTGATGACCTAGCCATCAAGTAACATTCAGCAGACATCACTGGGCGTTCAGCAGGCAGCGCCGGGCAGACGTGAGGGCGGCCCTCTCCTGCCCAAGCTGCTTGTCATGTCACCGCATGTCCCCAAGTTCGAAAATCCAGCATCACTTAATGCTCAGAGGTGAATCTCTGAATCTCCAGTGACAAGATTACGGCTGTCCGGTTCGTAACAGTACAGATACTGCTAAGACAAGCAAGGCATTAGGGTAATGGAGCTGAGCGGTGACGGAGGCAGCAGACGCGGTGAGCGTGTCTGTCTCCGGACACTGTTCCCGGGTCAGGTGCTGTAGCCTCTGCTCCCCCCGCGTGTCACAGCGTGTCAGCCGGCCGTCAGCTCCAGCATGGCTAGCTGGGGTGACCTTTCAGCTGCGCAGACGGAGGCCGCGTGTGAGCACTTCCCCCTCCGCAGCCACCGACACACACACACACACACACACACACACTGCCTGTTTGTTGGCTAGCTACATGAAGTCACCAAGGTAGCAAGCTAACACAGCTCTGTGAGATACACCATGGAAAGATATCACTGTGTTGAACCCAGACAAAAATGTATACTGTGATTACAGAGGAGAAAGCTGATAGAACCATGGGCCTAGTGGGGTAGTGGGGGGTAGAACCTAGTGGAGTAGTGGGAGGTGGGACCTAGTGGGGTAGTGGGAAGTGGGACCTAGTGGAGTAGTGGGAGGTGGGACCTAGTGGGGTGAGGACCTAGTGGGGTAGTTGGGGTAGGACCTAGTGGGGTAGTGGGGGGTAGGACCTAGTGGGGTAGTGGGGTTGTCCTTTCTTTCACCCCACACCACCCCCCTAAAACACCCGAAGTGTGTGCGCGAGCGCGTGTCACGAAGATCATTTCATGCTGCGTACACTCGTGCATTGTTGTGTGCGGAGTGCGTCGCAACGGAAATGAATCATCCGGAATAGGAGGCCTTCCCAGAAAGCAAAAGCAGCTGTTAACATGCTCAAACGCAGAGGCTGTTGCCTGGAAGGCCTTGCTGCGCACTGGGCTTCCTTCCCTTTAAACACTACCGTCTCTCCGAGGACAGAACGAGGCCCTGCAGGATCGCGCCTGCACACCCCCCAAGACGTACAGATGCGCAGGAAACGCAGGGAGAGACGGCCGACTAGGAGGTGACTTCATCTCCCTGCTGTTAGGGAGCCGTCTTCGCACCCAGGCTCTGGCCCAACAAGACCACGGGCTGTTCCTGCGGCCCGAAGAGACATGCTCAGACCTCACAGATCGCTAAGCCTGCTACCCTCTCCACCTCACACACCAGGAATGGAAATACTCAAGGTTAGCCAGCGTAGTGATGTACGGTTTCCTACAAAATCGGGTATTAACAGGAACGCTTAGCGTCGCGATGTCGCAACGTAGCCTGAACGCTAGCAGGAGTGCGACGGCCCAGAGTGGATGCTCGGCTTTCTTGGAAACAAAAAAAACAGCCCAGATGTCTACATATTATTTGAAGCTTTTGGGTTTTAATTTATTTGAACCCAACACACATGCAACACTGTGTATGACGATGGGCTTGATTATTCTCAAAGAACGGTACACAGGAAGAGATGACCACCGTTGACTTAATAGCTTTAACATGTCGGCTAAATTACGCAACAAAGACTAAATTACAGTTGAAAAACAAATAAACGATCCAAGGTGCATGATGGCCTTATCTGAATAGTGATTTTATAAGGCTATGAAATGCCTTTGCAGCCACGGGGCTGTAGGGCTATGGGAGGGCAGGTGTGATGGCAGTGGGCCTGGTGGTTGGGCCTACCTGTTCCAGTAGCTCCAGAACTGCTCGTTCAGGTAGGTGCGATGGCTGTGCTCATCTCCAAATGAGGCTTTGCTCTCGATCCAGTGCACGATGTGGCCTTCAACAGCTGGGGTTATGAAGGGAAACAACGAGGAACCAATCAGCTGTGAGGGAAGGAGCTGGGCGTGGCCAGGATGAGGGTGCACCCACAGTATCAGACACTCAAGGGATCGACAACCTCTCTGTCACGGGCTTAACTCAAGCAAACCATACAAAGGTAAAAAAAAAAAAAAAAAAAGCTTCTTTTGGGGGACACATACGGTATTTTCATGCAAAACCGCTTTGATTTTGTACACCTGAAAATCCTCAGGGGAAACAGAATGGCACTGCTGTAATATCAGCCTGACACATTATTGTGTGGTGGATAACTAACTGTAGACCCATAACAGTCAATGCTGACTAAGCTTAGCAAAGCCAAACAATTGTAAGTAACTCACCAATAGGGACCTCCAGAATAATATCAGGGGTCTTGTCATAACCTTTGGCCCGTAGCTGATTCTCATCTGAGGAGAAACATTGTAAGGCAATTACTTAAACGGCACCAAACAAATTCCACAAAAGTGACAAAAGTGACCTTTACTACACTCGAGGAGGGGGCTCAGAACACAGCTCAGGGTGGGCCGCTTGCCTCCAGAGCACCGACCCAAAACGTCGCGCAGAGCCTGAATGAAAAAAGTGAAAGACCGAGAAGACGGGAGCGTGCGGCCCGGCTCGGTTATATCTTCACTTCCTTCCACGCGGAGAGTCCGAGGACGCTCAGGCCCAAAGCAGTGGCCGCTGTGTCCAGCTGGGGGTGAGAGGATGGGCCTCATACCTGCCAGCAGTCAGCCAGCACCCCCCCCCCCCCTCCTCCCACCAGCTGCAGGTACGGGGGAGGGGGGGGCACGTGGCCCACGGGCTCCATAACGACGGGGAAGGATGGGTCCCGGTGACCCCCCCCCCTGGCGCGCGGCCGCCTCCGCCATTGTCCTTGACTCCTGGCGCGACTCGCCCATTATCCGCCGAACACCTGATTTCTCCATTAAATCTCGGGCTGACCAGGTCATTCAATTCCGCCCGGCCGGCCTCTCCGTCTCCAGCCAAGCTCGACTAATGGGGTGAGGGGGAAGAGAAGCCGAAGGTCTCCGGCAGCGAGGGGGTCCAGGCCCGGCACGGTCCCGCTCCCTGCACCTCCTGAGCTGTTGACATTGTCACGCGGTGCCGATTCCCCTTTTTACATCACCTTTGATTAAAATTAATGGGCCGTCCCCAGTGTTGGGGAGCTTATATCCAATCCATTTATCAGCTGGGCTAGGCTGGCCAGGTGGCCCCCGCACACAAACTTTGACAGTTTTAGAACAGTCCTCCCAGACGCCCCCCCAGTAAGGTCAGCACTCGGGCTCAAATAAATGATATCTTCTTAATGACAGAGAGAGGGATTTTAAGGGCCCTTCCTTCTCTGGGGTAGTGAGATGGGAGGGGAAAGGGAATTTCACACCTGACCACTCACCATTTCGACCTTGAGCCTTTCAACACTATAAGGCTTAGGCAGGTGTTGGAGATCAATATGTATCTCTCCATGGTGAGATTAATGTTCAAATGCAAACTATTACATTGCATAGATATTACATGAGGTTTACACCGTCATGAATTTAAAGTTCATTCCACATATACGGCAATGGGCAAAAACCAATTTGCCAACTACACCAACAAATAGCTTTAATTACTCACAGTCAATTCACAAACTGCTTTAATTCACAGTAAAAAGAAATGCGTCCTTGTCCATTTATGTCGTCCTACTGGGTGCCGTTCTCTACGCATCGCTGTACACACAACAACGGCAGAAAGACGCAGGGCCGTGTCTCCCAAAACAGCAGTGGTGGTCTTACCTAAAAACGACAGCTTCTCCTCCGTGAGCTTCTTCCGCAGAACCTCCTCGTGCTCCTGGCCAATAGCACTTTGAGGGCAGTTCAGGAGATACAGCGGGCAACTTCAGAAGTGCACCGAGAGAACAGCGGCGGTGCCCCCCCCCCCCCCACCTGTCACTCTGCTTCTAAACACGCATTTAGGAAAGGAGGCCCAGCCCAATACAGCCAGCTAATGCACAATATTTCAGCATCTTAAAAGGGCAAAAAAGAGAAGAAAATCTCATTTCCAAATCTGTCTTTCCCAAGTCAGGAATGGGGATCTTACCTGTGCAGTGGGTTACTATGGAAACGCGCAGGCTGCTAAGCAGTGTTGCTGTGGCAACACCAGGAGAGTGTAGGTCTGTTTGTGAGTTTTAATATGCATCTTTGGGAGTGGCAACTAGGATAAAGTTGAGCATCAAGAAGACTGCGTGCAAATTCTTTTCTCAAACAGCTCATTCTGTAGCTAAAGATACTAGAATTAATCAGTTGTTTCGAATCACATTGAAAGCCGATGAGAAATGTTATGGCACGTTAACACACTGCACAATCTCAAAGTGAAACGGGAGAATCGTTAGACATTCCTCTCACTATGGAGTGCAGATAACTCAGCTTCACCAGACTGGGAGATTCTTAACATCTTCAGTTCCTCCGCTCAGCTCTGCCTATGCAATAGCCCACGCACATCCACAAAGGAAGCCCCACCACATGAGTCATTATGGTGGTGCTCGGGTGGAGGCTCTGAAGCAGGGCCTCCGATGTCACGGTGGAGGGCCAGGAGAAGGCGGAGCAGGCTGGCATGATGAACCCTCGGAGGGGAGGAGAGAGAATGAGAGGCAGGGACTTAGGGAGGAGCGTGAAAGAGGCAAGGAGGCGGAATGAAGACGGAGGGCAGGCAGGGACAGGCATGAGTGAGCAGGAACAGAGAAGCCCGGTGAGATCTCCAGCTGCTTGGGCCTAAACATGCAGCAGACTGACCACCCCTCACACACACACACACACACACACACACAAACACACATTTACGGGTGTACTGTACATGTGATGACCCGACTCCAACAGACCTTAACGGGCTCTGTGATCACAGGGACTGTGTCAGTGCACTGATATGGGTTGAGTGCAGCTAAGAGTGTGTGTGTGTGTGTGTGTCAGAACAATAGGAGTGAGTGGAGTGTGCTCAGATACAAAGTGAAAAGCAGGAGGAAAAGACTTCTGACTGAAGGAGAGAGGAAAAGAAAGTCACACTGACAACACAGGTGACGTGGCGAGAGCTCTCCAAGGTGCTGATAAATCTCCCATAAACACATACGAGGAGCAGAATGAAGCAGGGAAGGCGCATGGGAGAGAACGGCTGATCTAAAGCTCGTCTTCACTCCAAAGGCCTTATGACTGAAATGTGAAAACGAAGAAATGACAGCACGGTGTGTTAAAAGCGCAGAGGTGATGGAGGAAGACCATTTCGTACAGTTGTGAGTGTGTGTCAAAGCCGGCGTGACGCAGGTCCAGCCTGTAATGTGCCTCCAGTTAGCAGCCCACCCGCAGACAAGCCTGACACCCCAGTGCACCGCATTACACACCAGCCAGCGGAAATGATCTACACACGCGGTGTGTAGGATAGTACACACTGTGGTATAGCACCCTGTGCCTATAGAAAACACAGAGATGGAGCTGCTTATCTTCTCATGGTCCTAATGCCCCAAGAACTCCAGGTTAATATATTTAAATTTGAGGGTACATATTACAGATCCCACAACATGTAGTTTAATACTTGCTTGAGGGCTGAAAACGAAAAGAAGCAAACACCATATACATGTTTATATATATAAATATCTATTTATATGTGTGTGTGTGTGTGTGTGTGTATATATATATATATATATATATATATATATATATATATATATACACACACACACACACACACACACACACACACATATATATATATATATATATATATATATAGAGTACAAGATAGACAGCTAGATAAATAGATAAATAGAAAGAAATGTATTTATTAAGCTAGAGTTCATGAGGCATACAGAACACAGAGAGGAAAACACACACACGGGCACGCACACACACACACACACACACACACACACACACACACACACACACACGTACTCAAGCAGAACCGTTATGTCAGGTGAGGCTCGACACACCCTATCCCTCTGAATAGCTCCTCGTCAATTTCAGGCTTAAAATTTGATGGGAAAGGATACTGTTTGATGCAGTCCACCAGCGGCCCATAACAGCAGTCATTTACTGTGCACTGGAAAGAGGAGTAAGAAATATTATTGGGGTGGGGGGTGGGTGTGGGGGGCACCCATTAAACTGATAGAAGGGAGAAAAAAAAAACACTGTATGCTATTCACTGATGTAGCTCTCATCTCTCATATTGCCATTAGCAAACATGAAATGCTGGATTATTTGCTGGAGCTGGATGCAGTGCTGGATCTGACCAAGCAACGCATTAACATGCCAGAGGAAGGCAGGCGCAGACTCTACACCCAGACCAGCAACCCCACACAGCGCCCCGTATGGGAGTCATACGCTAGTTCTGCATTACGAGTGCACAGTGAATGGGATGTATGTGTACTGGGGGGAGATGACCATACCTGTTCAACATGTCTGGCTAACTGCAGGTCTGGGATTAAAGATGGCTCCCGCAACATTCTGTTTAAGACTTGTTTGGAGGCTGGAAAAAAGTACAAAAAAAGAGAGAGGGAGATACACACACATATACATACATCATACACACACACACACATATACATAAATCATACATACACATAGAAGGATAATACATACATACACATAGTCTAAGATAATGGTTTATGCCTAAATCTGCTTCTAAGACAAATATAAATGGTTATTGTTGGCTGCCTCATGAACCTGGTTAAGAACACCAAGAGCATCCAGAGCCTCATCCCAAACTGTCCAGTATCGGGTGGCTCTGAAGAAGTCTACAATCTACAGCCATCTATTAAACACAGCATAGCTAACATAGCATAGTCATGTATCATTTCATCATTTTACAGCACAAATGGGACGGCTACTACACAGAACTTTAACTGAACTCAGCCAGTCAAAAGAACATATCAAACACCTTTTTGGTGTAATTGACTAGGTTGGGGCAGTGATTTATTGATGTTAGTGAAGATATAGATGCAAATGCCATATTTTACACCACTTACTCTGATATGTGCAGTATGTCTATGCTACTCAATTGAGTGGAAGCTTGGAGCATATGGAGATTTTGCACGGATAAATGCCCCACTCTGCCCTGCACGCCCACCCTGCAGTTTATCTCCCTTGTAAAGGAAGAATATTTTGCATCTCACACCCCATCCAGGCAGCATTAACATTATAAATCAGAGCCACAAGCCGCTGGATTGATTTCCTATTACCGCAATGGGAAAATTCCCTAAATCATTTTTCAAACATTTTCCGATTAAATGGATTGTATCACTGTGTGACGAAATGGCGGTAGCGGGCCATTCTAATGATATATGCGTGTGGTCATGACAGACGCACTGCCACAGTGACAATTTCAGGAATGTTTCTTAGTGTGGGAGCTGACAGGAGAGGGCACGGGGGGTATGACAGATCCCTGGTGTGACGGAAGCTTCCGGAACACTCGCTGACCTGCGCGCACAGAGCCGCTTAAGGCAATGCCAGCTCCCTCAGTGATCTTCCTACCAGGCCTGCCTCCATTAACCACCACCTGCCTGCTCTCACCTACTATCCCCCGGTTCGACAACTCCTCCCGGGCCGCGGCGGAGGTGCTACACACAAGCGCCCGTGTGCGGGGGTCCAGCCGTGAGGAGGAGTCTGCCCCCCCCCTCCCACCCCTCCCTCCTCAGGGGCCCTGGCGGACGTGGGTGGGCCCCTAGTCCACCACTCGTTTTTCTCCAGATCGGTGCCCTCCGCAACGCGGATCTATACGGGCCCCAGTGCTGCTCAGCGCCGAAGGAAAAGGGTTATATTTTCCCCCTGAGTTAGGACACCTCGTGACAAATGATAATGGATAATCAATAAAGCGGGAAATATGAGGCAGCAAACTTTATGAAGCTGGGAGACATATTACTCCCCAACAACACTCGTTTCCCTTAACAAAGTCACTACTCGACTGGGCCTAATAATCTGAAAGAAAATCAAAGGACCCACAACCACATCAGCAATATTGGCAACTTATTCCACTTTAATGGCATTTTGATTGATTTTTTCCCCCTCCTAATGGTAGTTTTATAGATTTGACGCTGCTCCTGCAAAACAGAAGCCTGTAATAAACCTCCCTCAAGGCAAACAGCAGCCATTAAAGCTCTTGTCTTACTAGCGCTCATAATTGGAGGTTGACCACCATCAAATTTTGGTGTCTCACACACCACGTGGCGTATCGCTCACACAGACTCCACGCGGGCTTTTCATTTGCCTGATGTTTTCTCTTTTGTGCGGGACATGATAAGTGAGCGCCCCCCCCCCTCCGCCCCCCCTCCCTGTTTTCTGATGGATGGGGTTAAAAATAATTGTGGCGAGGGGACCTTGGGACTGACATTGTGAGGCTTCAGCCATGCGCTGACCTGATGAAAACGGAAGAGCTGTGCGCTAATAAATCAGGCTGCTTTTAAAATGAGTTTAGCCTAATGCTCATTCATCACCAGGCCTAATGCCATTTGCAGCCGGGGATCTGCCGCCGCGCCCAAACAGCCTAGTAAATAACAACAGGGCCCAGTGTCCTCGCATCAGTGCTGCCTCCCACATCAGCAGACATTTATTAAAGATGCCTCCGCCTCACGCTCGCAACACACACACGCTCGCGCACCGCCAACACGCGCACACACAAAGCCCTGCAGCACGACTTAACAACACACAACAGAGCACTGTAAACACACACCAAATTTATTGTGATTGTCCCGCGTCGGCATAAATTGTGACTGAGGTATCCTTATCAGAGGAGGCGTGCAGGGGTGGGGGGGGTGGGGGGGGGGGGGGGGGCGATGCTAAAGAGGGAAGCGTCGACTCCTCCGGGACTGGTACATGAACACGGAGCCCCGTGTTTACCAAAGGGAGAGAGCGTGCAGGAACACGAGCCCCTTCACCGGGCTGTGATGGAATGATGGATGAGGTGGAAGGAACGTGCCTAACCCTGTATGATTCAGCGCCCCCTTCAGTCCTATCGTTTACATCTACTCCCGCTTCTCCACCAGGATGAAAAAGTCATTATCTAAATCAAAAAAATTGAAAGAAACCTCATTAGGAAGCAGCATTTGTTGAGGGAGGACCTTAATAAACAATAATGGATGACGAGCATTATTGTCCGTGACACTGATGAGCTCCTATGCAAGTTTGTTTATTAATTAAAATAAACCGCGCCCCCCCCACACACACACGACGATGCCCCCCACCCCGTGACGGCGCCCCCCCACCCACAGCTCCGACGCACAAGCCGGCGTGCTTCAGCCACGCTCGTACATCAAAGCGCACGGCGCGGGAGGAGAGACGGGCCCTGATACCACACGCTGCTAAAGCTGATTTTCCATGATGAATCTCGGAGCATATAAATTGGCTAATATCTGAAAACATTTACAGATACTAGAGGAATTGACTAGTTGTGGGACATGATGGATGAGCCTCTGCGACCCTGGCGGACAGCTCTGCAAATCTCGCTGCCTGCCTAAAGCCCTCATTTGATTTTCCAATTTACTTCTTTTAAATCTATCCTCCCTTTCGCTCTCTTGGTGCTGGTGGTGGTTGTGTGTGTGTTGGAGGGGGTGTTAATGCTCTCTTTCCTCCATCTTGCATGCGGTGTCTGGGGGCTGCAGGTTGAAGCTAGTGTGGGGGCTGAGCTGGTGTGAGGGAGGGCAGCTCCCAGCAGGGTTAGCGGACCAGAACTGATTTTCCTGCCCCCGAGATGCAGGAGATGGAGGCGAACAGCTCGGGCCAGGGGTGGAGCTTCCCCCAACTCCCGCGCTCCATCTCTAGTAATTAGTGCACTTGTCAAGCCGCCCGCCACGCATCTGCATCCCTCCACCTAGCCAGGCGGCAGTGGGCGGGGCTTTTGCGTCTCCCCGCCTCCACTGCTAATGAAGAGGCTGCTGATTACATTACGCAGGGCCTGGACCAATCTACCACGTGCTCTACTCAGAGATTAGAGTCGATACACGGGTACGGGCTCTGATGCTGCATAATTCGATGCACCAGAAACCGAAACTTCTATTTCTCAGCCCACTGGAGAGGCCGCCAGTGTCCCAAAGCGTGCCCATGACAACAGGCCTCCCGACGGGGAAGCTGAGGTGACCAAACATGATATGACGATAAATCTTAAACAAGTCCAATCTCATTGTTAGGAAGGCTGCAGGAGAGATCTAATCTCACATAAGGCCTTGGGAAAATGGAAAAGGTCAAACATCTGACAAAATAGCCTGCTCAAAAAAGTGTATCTAAATCTAGCAGCACTTCAAATCATGTCAGGAAGGTACAGCGAGAGGGAAGTGGCATGAAAAGTGGGAAGAGAGAGAGAGGGAGAGAGAGAGAGAGAGGGAGAGAGAGAGAAGGAGACTAAAAATGACTCCATTAGCAGGTGGCTTTCCATGTAGGCTGCTCTACCACCACTGGACAGCTGTAACGAAATGAGCAACCATGAGTCAAGAGGTACATAAAAAACAGGACCAGCGCACACACATCGTTAGTGTCAAGTCCTTCCATCGAAGGAAGGACTTGAGGAATCTTACAGCACTGCACTTATACTGTTTAGGAGGAACATACATTTCTCAGACTCTGTAAACAAGTCCTGCCAAGTTAACATAGAATGCAAAATTCCGTTTTATCCCCTTTGAACATTTCGATATTTCTGCCGCCGAGCGGTTAAATGTCTCTCGTGTTTTCATTGCAACATCAAGATGATAAACAAAGACTTTTCTCAAAGCCCTTGCTTTGCTCATAACGGGCAATGCACGTTATGCTGGCCTTCTAAAACCAGGCTGCCCCCCCCCCAACCTTAGCCCCTCCCACTCCCCCTTAGCCCCTCCCTGTCCCCAGGCTCTCTTGGCAGAAAGGAAGCATTATGGATGTTGATATCATATTCAATACATGATGAAGCTGCTCTGAATGTATTGATTTATTTACATGCACGGCCAACCAATCCTGCCCCTGCCAGTGAGCACGCTGCCCTGGCGGTCTGGGGAAATCACACACTCACAACAAACAGGGCAGGAAGAGATGAGAAACAATTTAAAACTCTTTATTGATTCTAAGCCAGTGATTGTATATATATTCCACAGTCCCAGAGGTACAATTTCTATGTCCCTTAAATGCAAAAGGGGAAAGAAGGGGAATAAAAACGATGGTGCAGAGTAACGGCAAGTCACTCACTCACATACATGCAAGGCCCCTTATATAGAAGCTTATTGATCCATGCAGTCCACTAGACAGACGGACACACATACACACTCTCTCTCTCTCACACACACACACACACACGCGCACACACGTCAGGTCTGGGCATGCGGGGGTGGGGAATGATGGATGTGCTTGCCAATAGCACTGAACAAACCTGTTAGCTAATTGCCACCAAAGACAATTATCCTAGCATTGCTTCATAATGGAAACACATTACAAAACTCTAATATACACACAGGGAGATTCAAACATTTGACCGTGAAGCCCATGTGCTCTGAATTTCAGTGCCAAAGGCCAGCCAGGTCACCCACTGGGAAGCTGGGAAAGGGGGGGGGGGGGGGGGTGGGGGGATGGACAGAGCACTGATGTTAGAATAAAAGTCCCTGTCACCAGACAACCAGCACGGCCCTGCTAAATGTGAACGCAACGGTCAGCAACACCTGATATACAGCTTTAAAGCTGCAAATCAAATTAAAACATGCCACTGACATGACTTAGAAAGGCGCTTGGAAAGTGAACGGCTCTTGTAAGGACACACTGGACATCAACTGAGACCACGTATGCCGATCCTGAAATCTCGCCTTTTCCCCTGAAGTGTGGATCACAACAGCTGTTTCCCTCTGAGCTGTCTAGGGGAGGTCTGTAGACCATCTGAGACTACACCCTCCAAGCGCTTCCCTGAAAAAGGAGAAGAAAAAGCCTGGAACACTGCCCTGTTCTCCCTGCTAGCAGGACTACTATTTTGACAAGCGGTGGATAACAGCGGGTCCAAAGCAATCACAGGCTTGACTTTGACAAATGGCTGTGCTGTGGCCGAGTTGAAAATAACACACATCCACTTTAATCTCTTTCTTGATTAAATCGGAGGCGCGCAGTTTTGACACCGTGTGATTCTCTCATAAAGCGCCAACTCCTGGTTTTGTGCATGTGTCTACCGAAGTGATACAGTGTCTGTGTGTATGGTGTGTGTGTGTGTGTGTGTGCGCGCCATACACACATTTACAGTATCTGAAAAATGGAAAAGGGGGGTGGGGTGGGGGGGGGGGGGGGGAGAGAGAGAGAAGGAGGAGTGAGATAAGAATACGAGAGGAAGTAGAGTGTGGATACCACTGCAAATGCATTCTAATGAATGCTCAAAGAAAGAAATAGGATGCCAAACTATACTGACATCAATGTGCAAAAAAAAAAAAAAAAAAAAGCCCTTGAAAAACTCGGGGAGAGAGGGGCGAACCGGAGGACCTCGGAGAGGCGGGGCAAATCCCTGAGCCTTTTCCTCACACTCTACAGTCCTGTATGTAAAACAGACTGTAATTGCTTTAGCTGGAATAGCAATAAATTGTTTGTGGTCAACGCAGCATCGAAAACACATTCTAAACCACTGTAATCTTGCAGTTACAAAAGCTCCGTTACTTCGCGTTGTTTCGCCGTAGCGGCTGCTCTAGGATCGCGGAGCTTTACGCCGAGGCACCACGCAACGAATTTAGGTTACCTTGTAACTGACAATGTGTAATGACAATAAAGTTCTACTACTACTACTGTAGGAAATGACTCCCAGTACCTCTCATGTAATTGTCACTGTACTGGTCTATACACACAAAACTGTTTAAAATCAAAATGCTAATTAATACATTTTTTAACTTTTAATATCCATAATTTGCCTCCAAGAGAGATGCTGTCTACTTTTCACCTCACACAATAACAGGATTTCTGCTCAGAAGAGAAAAATGATACCTCGTTAAGAACACACGCCTCTTCGTTGCCTGTGTCTTACAACACACACCATTTTTTTTCCATGTTCACTAGAAGCTTCTAGAAAACAAGGTTACTTTCTCAAACATTCCCCTCGGTCCAGAGTGTCAGGGAGGAGAGGCAGCCGAGGGCCCAGCGCACGGGCCGTAAACACCCCTGATGAAATGAAGTGCCATTGATCTAAACTGCAGTTTAGTCCTGGGTGGGCTGGGTCATGTGCCGCAGGTAGTACTGCCAATGCCCTGTGCATCTCTCATTAGGAGTGTGTGTGTGTGTGTGTGTGTGTGCTAAAACTTCTCAACTCACACACTGCACCCTCCTTCTCCTCCAGGAAGCGTTCCAGCAGCACTCGAGCCAGCAGAGATGGAGAGAGATCCACCTGGGGAACAGGGACCACACAGCATTACCACACTGTTCCTGTATGTCACTGTATAAGCCTCAATATCCACTCAACATGCAGGTATATTTTAGGTCACAAGCACAACAATTCAAAGTCTGCAAAGTTTGCATCTCTTACAAATAGTTTTAATACATTTTTATTATTGACTGTACAGAAATGCTGATATCACCCGTTGTGCTGCATATGAGGACACAATATCAACACTGTCCAATTACAGACGAGTGTTGTGCTGGCACGTTTTCAAACTAATACAAGTTTAGCCGAAAACAATGGAAGACGATGTGCATCACATCAAGTACACACCAATGTTTTAAATGCACTGTAAGGCAAAGCAGTCATACACCAGCGTTTCACACAGCCCTGGAGCACAACATGCTCTGATTCACACCCGGACATAATGGATGACCCTCGTAGGACATCACACACCCAAAAGCCATGATGTTAAATCGAACTTTGCAACTCGACTACTCAAGGCCCCCCCCCCCCCTAACCACACACACACACACACACACACACACCATTCTATATCTCTTCTAGCACCGGAAGAGTGGACTGCAAACTCTGCCATAACGAGGCAGACTGGTATAGAACAGGCCGGGGTTGGGGGGCGGGGCTGGGGGCGGGGCCACTCCAACTGCGAGCTGGTGAGGAAGGAAGGAGCCAAGCAGCTCTTTGAAGGTAAAAAAAAAAAAAAAAAGCCACCTTGAAAGGAGCACGAGGCGCCTGGGAGATCAAGACTGCGGCTGACGGCACCCATGGCTCAGTTTAAACCCGTCTGCCAGCAGAGCCCGACACCAACCCCAACCAGCTACATCTCCACCCTGCCTCTGCCCCATCCTCCTCCTCCTCCTGCTCCACCACGCTGCCTCACCCACCCCCACGTCGGGGCCGGCAGGTAATTAATGGGTCTCAATCGCTTGTTTCTAGGGGTGCTTGGAGTGTGCGATGTAGCGTCGGAAATAATTAGCACAAAAACACAGCTGGAGCAAACGCAGCAGAGAAAGCAAAAAAGGAAACAAACTAAAAACAACAGCGGCGTGCATTTGGCCAAAAAAGCACTCGGGCAATGAAAGGTGCAGAATTAACATTAGAGGCGCTGCCCCTCCTCCGTTACTTCATTAAACACGGGGGCCGTTTTCCCTCTCTTTGTTGTGAAACCGGAAAGCATCATTTGCTGGGAAACTTTTCTCATTCTTGTTAGCATAATTGGGGCCCCGAGAGTTGATTCGTGCTCTGCACAGAGCCGCACTGGAGCGCTTCCTCTGTTGTGTGACCCCTGCAGCGGCTCCCAGCAGCACACGCCTAGCACACGCCTAGCACACGCGTCCTGGCACCGCCGCAGGCTCCCATCGCCACTGTTCGGCGTGGAGATTGCAGCCTCTGCAAAGACCGAGCACGTCTGTAATTATTATGGCGGTGAGGAGGCAGAATTCATCTTCATTAGGCTTTGCTTTCTGCAAGGGAGTGTTCGCCTTCTTTACCCTGTAGGTGTCTTCCTCCCTCTCTTCACAACAATAACACAATCTGAGATTCTTTCCCTCCATGTTCCCTCTCGTTTTCTTCACACACACACACACACACACACAGACATGCAGAAACACCGCCCACTCCCAGACACACACACACACACAGACTGAAATGTGGTTAGCACAGCCACTGCGGTAACATCAGGACTCACACACTTGAAAAATGGCCACCTTAGGAAAGGTGAAGTGGCCTGAAGAAGCCCTCCCTGATTGGTTCAGCTGCTTGCAATCTCCTAATTTTCATATTAATCACCAGCCCAACTCATTGTAATGCCGAACCTCAGGACTTGGTTACAATGTGTGAGTAACACTTATAAACTCCTGGACCACTCTGTACATCCATCATCCACAACTGAACCCGTCTGTGAGCCTCAAGGCCACTGGATTAAAATGGAGCCAAAACTATATGCAAACAACATAGACTTGGGTATACAGAATGGCTGAGATAAAAAAGGTAAAAGTGCCTTCACATGCGTTTTGATCATTTTAATAGTTTTTCTTAGTTGGTGATCGTCTGTCTCTTCAAAAGAAAGTGTCTATAGTACTGAGCTGTGTGTAGTAGCGTAAGAAGGTCTGTAAAACATGATTCTAAGCTTTATGTAAAGAAAAGGCAAGATCAATGAAACAGGACAAACAGTCCTGATGGTTCAGGACTGGCCACACAACACATGGATCGCTCAGCGTTCCTCAAGACAGCGTGGACCTCGGGACTCGACCCCCCCACTGAGACATCACCTTTTAATGGGAGGCACTGGAGACTCCGCTGGGCCCTTTCACCAGCCATTAAACCTGGAGAGTAACCCAATGTTAATTGTTAATTTGCTGACTGGCTGTAATGCACAGGAGACACTGGCTGGTCAGGGAGCTGGCTCATTCATTCTTATTAATGTAAAATGGGGGAACTTGGCCGTGTGTGACACTTTAATGCTCACAGCATCAAGCCATTTCCAATACAAACACACACACGCGCACACACCCACAGAACCCCCCCCCCCCCCCGGCCAGTCCACCACAGTCCACAAAGTAGCATTAAGGGTATTTGAGTTGATTTCCAGTGATGAAATATGACCAAGCATCATTGTGAAAAATTTCAGCATCATTTGTAGTGATGGATAAATGAGGATGAACACTTTCAGCTTGAGAGCTGGTCTGATATGTAAACAGTGGGCATAAATTCAGTTATTAACAGCTGACCTTCATGTGTCAATCATTTAGGGTTTTTTTAAACAGATGCAGAAGCATTTATAAATGTCAATTATAATAATGACGCAAAAAGTATTTTTACATCTGTCTAAGGAGGATACGGCCTAATTGCATTAAATAATTGGCTAATAGGTAGCATTTGCCCAATTTTCATAAGTACTAACAGGCAGGGGAAAAAGTCTAAAACACCAATTTATTCTTTGAAATGATGGTACGTTCAGGGATAATTGTGTTTGTGCCAAAATTTGCTGCAGACCTGCCTGAACACTTCAAAAGAAAAAATAAATAGCCAGCTATAATGCTGAAGAGAGAGAGAGAGAGAGAGAAACTCATGAGAGGGTTTAAGTCATTACCTCATTGGCTAACTCCAGCAGGACGGGGTCTGCAGGACGTTTTGCAGCTTCACTGCGGTACCTTCATTACCACAAAGAATAACGAGCATGAGAGGAGTCAACAGGCAGAGGGAGAGCGGGCGGCAAGCACGGGCCAAATGCACAGGCCCCGACACGCCACCGTCCCGGGTGGCCGGGGCCTCCGCTCCCCCGGTGCGCCGCGCGCTCCAGACGCCAGCGCCCCAACACCCAAGACTCTCCTCAAACCAGACAGGCATGATCATTAGGAAAGAAAAGGGTGGCCTCCTCCTCCGCCTCCTCCCCGGCAGAAACCACAAAGCCTTCCAAGATCCCGCACCGATAACACGAGAGGCTTGGCGTTCATGTAAGTGGATTACAGTTGCATCACCCAGCTTCGCTTCTGCTAAACAATAACCTTAATGGGCTGCATGAGGCTAATTGTGATATGGCAAAAAAAAAAAAAAAATACAAAAAGCTTATTTTGCCCTCAGCCAGTTTCCTTTTGTTTTCTCCTGATTAGATTTTTTTTTTTAAAGAAATTACAGATAATAGGCTGCCATGTGCCTAATCAAGCCAAATGTCCAAGCGTGTACAGTTTTTTTTTCTTTTTTTTTCGTGCATGCGTGCGTGTTGCTAAGCCTGCAAAAGCTGTGTGTGTTTGCAGGCTTAGCAGGTGCGAGTGGGGATCTGGAAGGCCTGGTGATTTGTTTAGAGGAGATTATATCTGTCAGTGAGGCCCACCCACAAACACACACTTGTCTAGTGATTAGCAGGCAGAGTGGACCGAGTCCTACCTCTGGTAGTAGTCTTCAATGACATCTGGGGCGTGGTGTTTCACAAGACTCCTTTTCATTCTTTTCTGGGAGAAGGCGCATAATGGACAGGTTACTTTTGACTGTACCTCGCGCATACAGAAGCTTCATGTCACTCAAACCTCACACTGAGTGGAAAAAAAAAAAAAAGAGCTGTTCATTTAAAAAACACTATCCAGGAATATGTAACATTTTCGTTTGCCATGTATGAAAAGCATAATCTTTTAGCCCTGGGTGGATTTTCGTGTAGGTGCAGGCAAAACCAGTTACTGAATCTCAGCAAGATGTGTGAAGGTTTAATACCAGTCAGGGCAAAAACTTACACATTCACCAACTCAACCTTCAATTAATTTCCATTGCTATGAAACTACAACCTATTTCAGCCTTCCCCTATGGATTCCTTTTTTATATATATATATGATTAAATTGCCTTCTTAACCAGGGGGAAAGAAGAGAGCTAAAAAACAACTTATTTAAAAACTACAAAAAAGCAATTCCGCTGGGACACGGCGCCTGAGTGACACCTGTCAGAGGGATGATGAATGACTCCATTTTGTGCCTCTGCAGCCTTCTGCCACTCCCGGCAACGGCCATTTATCATCATCGGCTGTCAGAGCGGGAAAGCAGCAGTGACAGTGCGAGTCAGCAAACATTTAGCACACGGAGCTGCACTACACGGGGAAATTATTATTGTCAGAATAATAATGGTTTAGCATAATTTATTACAGGTCCACCAAATAAGCAGAGGCTAGATGTTATTAGACAGATGGATGGGAAGTCTTGGCAGGATTCCACCGAGACTCAGGCGGGGCCCTCCTCGTGTGTGTGTGTGTGTGTGTGTGTGTGTGTGTGTGTGTGTGTGTGTGTGTGGGGGGGGCATCCTCCAGACCAATCAGAGAGCTGGCAGTTCAATTACAAAGAAATAAGGGGACATTCATCATTCAATTAGGCACCTGTCAGGCCTCACAAAGGAAGAAAACTTCTAACCTGGTACTCCAGGGAGAAGATGCTCAGAAGAGTGGACTGCGAGTGACTGGAACAAATAAAAGGAGGACAAAGTTAATTACCAGAGCGCATTGCACAGAGACAAAGGACGAGAGGCTCTTCAAAGCTGAGGACGGCTGCCCTGTAATCGAAAAGAACATGAAAACAAGTGTGGCAAAGTTGTTCCAGATGAACACCTCGGACAGAGCGTTCCTGCTGAGAGGAGGAGAGGACCGGGGGCAGGTCGGGTTACGGAGCACGAGGGTGGCGTGACACGAGAGAAACAAAAGCACGCCGCAATTCTTCAGAACGGCGTGCGCATCATCACATAGGTGTTTTGGCCTGTATTTAACTGGCATAATGAGCTAAAACCCACAAGGCCGAGTGGAAGCACTGTCAAATGAAATGTGAACGGGATTCAGTCATTAATTAAAATCACTATAAACACGTGCATTTTCCTAAGGACGCACAATCCGCTATTTAGGGGTCATTCTAGTCCGGAGGTCGGACTGGGAGATGGTATTCTGAGGTGTTCAAACATAGGAGAACGCTTGCCACAACGTGATCACTGGCAGATTGGACATTCTGGAACATTCCCACTGCAACCAGTGGGCTTTGAAAATGGAAACTTTCACAGCAGGAGCTCCCAGGAGCCGGCCCATTCCACGGCTGCCACAGGCTGCACTCGCCTGCAGCCCCACTCAATGTCAAACACCTGGCAGTGGGGGCGGGACCGGGGTAGGAGACCAACCCCACCGCCACTTTTCCCCTCCCCCGCCCAAACTCCTCAATATTACTCCCATACCAATATTTAAACACCACCACCCCCACAACAACCCCCCCCCCCCCCCACCCCCACCCCGTGTTATAAATAGACCGTACAAACCTGCGAGACCACTGGACTTATTGTTTCCTCCGGTTCTGTTTAGTATCCTCAGTATATGCGATTGTTAAATTTAATGGACTTCTCTTTATACGTCACCTGAGATCTGAATGTAAATAGAGACGTGGGGGCCAGGTTTTCCACAGCCGATGAAAGTCCACGTTTGCCCCTTCAGTCAGAACGTGCAACAACAAACAAAAGCCCAAGACGGTCTAAAGACAGAAGCCTTGCTGTTAGTGTATTTGTAATTACATCATCTCTACTGACAGCCAACTCAATAAAACACGGGACTTGGAAATGCATTAAAGGAAGGATGAAAGAGAAAGTGAAGGGGGAACGACCCGCGATAGCAGCGCTGGGGCGCAGTAGCCTCGCCGGCTCCGGAGGACACATCTTTTGTGAGCGCACCTCCAGAAACAGAAGAACTGCCACGGCATTAATTTACAATGATATGCACGGGGCAGCAGGTCAGCGCAATTAAGTGGGCCATTAAACAGTCAACTGTCAACATGTGAGCACTTATGCGGAGAAGGAGAGAAGAGCCCAGGACTCTCCAGCCTTGCACCTGAGCGCTCCGACAACATCGCCGCCCGATTCTCAGGCCTTGACCGCCCCATCCCCCTCCCCCCTCCCCCGAATCCGACATCTGTTAGGTTTTAAATGGATTACTCTCTATAATGATCATGATTACGGCTTAATTGCTAAATCTTTACCCTGTTAAGTTTAAAGGGAGGTAAACTGCCCTAAATATCTGTGAAAACATATCTGTTTCAAGCAACATGGGAAGAACGTCGAATTCTGTGCCTTGTTTTGCTGTGTAGGTTACAAGACGTGCACAAATGCGGGGTGTGCGGGAGAGGCTGCAACACGGCTAACGCAGCGGGGGGGGGGGGGTATAAAGCATGCAGAGCCATGCTGGATCTGATAACCATGTCTGACACATCTGATCTTTCTATTGTGTCTGTGAAGGCTTTGAAGGGAAGCCATAGAGCAACCCTCCTCCCACAGAGCAGATGTTAGGACTGGGCTACTGCAGAGCTGGCCCTTAATGTGAATCCAACCTGCAGCCTCTGGGAGTCATAGTGGGGTTCATTCATGTGCAGTGCGCAACGCAGCATTACAACTGTTCACACTCGCCGTTTTCTGATGAAAATAAGGCACAGCACACAATCTTACGGTGGCATCCGGATCAGTGCGGACCACTGATTGTGAAGCGATGTCACACCCTGTAGAGGAGACGACGAGGCCTCGGACTAGGGCTAGCTATGTCTAGTTTCCTAAACCTGATTAAGAAAATAAGATTTTAAGTTATATGCACGTACCTCTCTAGCTGGGCCTGTTCCACAGACACTGAAGAAACAAAAGATCATTCTGAAAACGAATGATCACATCACCTTCATAATATGGGGTGGTTCATATCACCTTCATAATATGGGGTGGTTCATGTCACCTTCATAATATGGGGTGGATCACATCAACTTCATAATATGGGGTGGTTCATATCACCTTCATAATATGGGGTGGTTCATATCACCTTCATAATATGAGGTGGTTCATATCACCTTCATAATATGGGGTGGTTCATATCACCTTCATAATATGAGGTGGTTCATATCACCTTCATAATATGGGGTGGTTCATATCACCTTCATAATATGAGGTGGTTCATATCACCTTCATAATATGGGGTGGTTCAAGGTTCAATTAACTTCTGCAGAGCATACAACGGGGTAACGGGGCATCCGTGAGCTGGAGGCCTCAGACCACAGGACTAGACGGCTGTAAACTGGGGTGAACTCCACATAGCAGATGTCTGGACGTTGCTGTAAACTGGAGCTAACGTCCGCACGCATATCGTCACTTTGCATTTTCTCTGCCGAGCCACTGCTAAATAAACATAAAGTCGCAGAAAGAGTCAGACCAGCCAAACAGCGGAAGCCGGCAAGTGGTTTCAATTTACCAAATTACCACCACATCTATAATCAAATTGTCCATTCATTTCAATTAGATCTCCTGTTCCTGGAATAAGAAGAAAAAAAAACTCAAATATTACAAATGATTGTAATTTCTATGCTGTGCTTATAACATGTAGGTAAAATCAGGAAATACTTCAGTGGAATAAGAATGGGGGCAGCTATTAGAAGGTCATAGAACAGTATTAAGCTTATTGCCTCTAGCCTATAATTTCAAACAGGGAAAACAGAAGGTCTGCAATCAGAATAGTGCCTTGGAAATCATTCAGAACGTAATTACCCTTCTCTACAACCTACGACATCCCATTAATATGCATGCGGCTCAAAATAGTATGGAAGCCAATTTGATTAAAATATACCACTCAAACTGTTCCATGATGTCATCAACTGCACAGGCAAAACTACACTTTTTTTCCCCCACAAAGAATATATTGAGAATACTGTTTTGTGCACAGTTCAATCAGAACTTTTAAGCCCAGTAAAATATATTTAGCGTTTTCCAAATTACATTACTCCAAACATCAGAGCAAGGCATTCTTTTGTTGCAAATTAATATAATACATTTATTAATAATTATTTCAAAACTCATCCTTTTAATGAATGATTAATAATAAAAATGGCAGTAATTAACCTAATGAATGCCACCTGGCTAATGATATCAGGATCATATGTTTCGACAATAATTAGCGTTTGCCACATCTATTTGTAGCTTGGTGCAGAACTCCATTCTGCAGGGCAGAAACCTAAGTGAAGCATAGCAAATGTTCTTCCTAATGACTTTTAAGGCAGGCTCAAAAGGAAAAAGAAAGAAAAAGACCTCTTTTCATATTAGCTAGGTCTGGCAAGGTTGAAAATAGGTTTTTTTTTTTATGGCTGACTTTCAGAAACTTTGCTTCCTCCCAGTAATGTCTTCAGTGGAACTGTATCCTGGGAAGTGTGTGTGGTGTGTGTGTGTGCGCGGAGGACACGCGGCCTGTCCTAAGAACCAGGCACGGGGACAGCTCCTCTTCCAGGCTGCTTTTAGCTTCTTCTCCGTCGCTCCTAAATCAATATTTTGCACCAGAGGAAAATACTTTGCTGCATTTGTTTTTGCTTCCTACTTCGCATATGTAAATGGCCCTAATTATGCATGCTGATAAGAGCAGGGGAACATCTGTTTAAGCGCAAACAGCATCCACACGACGAGAAGGCGCACCACTGTGATGGATGGGACACACCATCACAGCAAAAACAGAAATATGTATCAATGCTTAATATATGCTGTATTTCCACAGCCAAAAAAAGGATGAAATCAGCAAGTTTTCTTATGCAAGGAATTTGCCACAAATTAAAACTGAACAAATTAGTAGGTCTACGCTACTCTGTTCAGGTTTCTACTTAACTGGATAACACGAAGCCTTACAAGTAAACCCGAGATCTGAATATACTAGACAGTCACCCAATCCCCCTATCTGCCTTCCTCTATTAGACAACAAAGAATAGGTTTCCTGGCTTGTACAGTTTACATAGGTTGTACACAGGTTTGTACAAGTTTCATTTGACTCAGGATGAAAGAAATGACTCTCTATATTACAATGTCATCTGATACCTATTTTTTTATGAAGCGCAGAAAACATAAAATGTGGACAACAGCAAATGCCTCTTGGTGCAGTAGCTAACCACCAAATTCCTGCGTGTTCTCTGCAGCTCTGCAAAGAAACACAAAGACTCCGTAATCTTTCAGATCGGCACCTCGGAGGCACTCACGCTCGTGTGACATCCACGGTGCTTCTGATCAGCTATCAAAGGCAAGGATCTGCAGCCCGACCTAAACAAGTCACACTTACAACAGTTCTGATTCGCAACACCGCAATCACAACCATTCCTGTGCGAAATTCCCCCATGAAGTGGAGAACGGTGCGTCCACCTCCCATCAGAGACCAGGCCCCCTCAAACGTGAGCAGGAAGCCCGTTAGGTTCCCTGACATCCGACTCTCTTCAGCATGGGTGCTTGACTCGGTTTCATTCTCTCCTGTAACTGATCTCAGAGTGCCAACCTCAGGTGAAGAGGTCCCTCACCCCACCCTGGCAGCTGGCCAGCCATTCTACATGTGACAGGCAACATCCTGGGCGTTGCGTATGTGGTGTGTGGCATGTCTTCGAATATTACATTTGTCATAGTGTGGTGTGAGAGCAAGTCTTTGGAAAATACACCTGCCTAAGGGGCTAAATCCTCTTGCCTAAATCAACACAGAGTGGACCCATGAATGAAATAATTCAGAAGCCCTCAGCCTAGGGTTTGCTTAGAAAGATTTTTGGCCGTCGTGGCAGCCATTTTAAAGAGCGCTTTCAGCAGATGCTTTACAGTCTAATGTACTTACCTCAGCAAAGAATTACAGGGCACTGTGTTGTGCAAGGAAACATTTCATTCCACTGCTACCAAATCGAGCTCCAGACATCCTCTCGTAAACTAGGCGACCCGCCTCCCCCACCCCGGCCTCTTCCCTCATGCCCGTCCCAGCGCCTGAGACCGCCGTAAATAACCGCAGGTCCGGTGATGGGGCCTCGCTCCCCGGTGGCAGCGCACGGCTCGGAAGGCCAGGACCGAGCCGCCAGAAACACATCCCGCTCCCCACAGCCACGCCGAGCGGCCAGAGCTCAGGGCGGCAGCTCAGAGCGCCAGGCTGGCTGGCCACTACATCCTGTCATCACCAAGCCTTCACAGCAAACACCTCCTGCAGTGCCAGGGGCTCTAAAGCACTTCTAACAAATGAGACAAACACGTAAAAATTCAAGTTCCGGCTTAGAAAATCGGTCTCGATAGTTTAATTACGTACTAATTTGTTCGAATACAACATCCCGAGTATAGAAAGGAAAGAAAAAAACAAGTCCAACGAGGATGGTGTGGGTAGGCCATGAATTTTTCGTAGGCTTGCGAACACGGAGAGTTGTTAACGTATAATTCGGTCATACTGAATTAACAGGCATGTAATAGCAAGATAAACACCATAACTGCGATAAATAATCAATGAGCTTCGCATCCCAGCTTGAAGATTACCATCAAAAACAAAGCCGCTTCAGCCAAGAACATCAGCATATCAATGGCACACGCCACAACAATGCTGGCCCCGGTTCACTCCCAGCATCACGCTAGATAAACCCCAAATAACAGAGAAATTAACAAATGCTTGACATTTGCTCAACATCCATTATTCTGACACTTCTTCAGCATTTCAAAAGGCTGAGTGCATGCTTAATCAACATTCATATTCCCCCAGCGAGCCACTGGCACCATATTGCAGTCCGCCTCAGCGCTGATGAAAACGGCACATTAGGGCCTGTTTGGAAACGTTTGGGGACTCTGTTTGGGATGTATGTGTGTGTGTGTGTGTATGGATGCAAGTGTGCGCGCGGATGGACATGTGGGCGTGTGTGTGTGTGTGTGTGGAGATGGCACTCTGTTTTAAACATATCGTAGACCTCAGCATCTGCACTGGTCCCCACTCCCCTATGGCCCTCTCTGCGAGACATATGCAGAACGAGCCGAATGACATTATAAAGAGGGTGTAATCATTACACCCAAATTCATTCATGACGGCGTGCAGAGGGCGGACAGAGGCCCCTCTCTCCTGGGACAGAGCTCGGGCGGGCGGGGGGGGGGGGTGGAGACGGTCCCGCGGTCCCGCATACGCTCTGGCAGCCACTGGTCTCCCACTGCCTGCTTTCATTTCCAATTCTAATAACGGAGCAGGGAGAGAAAAGGACCGGGACTGATGTCACATCCCGCCACTGGGCCATCACGTCCCCCTCTCCAGCCTCATTGTAGCGGGAGTAGAGGCACCAGACAGGACAGGCAGGACACGCTGGACAGGCGGGGCGGGCGAGAGGTGCTGCAGATTTGCATGTCCCTCCATTGTAAGGAGGGGGGGGGGGGTGACAGCACCGTGTCCAATTCTTTTCCCTTCAGAACAGCTCGAGCGCGGAAGGAGAGGCCAGGCGGACAGATGACTCCCAACATCTGTGTTACGTGAAAGATCCAGATGAGGGACTCCCCCCCCCTCACAGTTCTGCCCTCGGCCCACGAGGCACCCAGCTCAGCTGGCCAGTAAAATCAGCTTTAAACAGCCATGACCATTGTACCAACTCCAAATAGGTATATCATGGTTTCATTTGTATTTATGATGGAATTTCTAATAAATCGTTTTATGAGTGTGGGGATACACATGCAATATGTTTGTGTTTCTGTACCAGTGCGTGGCTCTGGAAACATGGCCTCATTCTGTGACTGCTTGTAAAGTTGTAAAGACGGCCACAGTGTCAGTGACCGCGTCTCCTCCTTAACGCATTTCAGCTGTGCAGCATCAAAACAATACAAAACTTCAACACTACAGATCTAGGGCTCCGATGAGCTCAGAGCCTCAATAACATGCACCATCAGAAACTTAGAAGAAGACTCAAAAGAATTAGTCATTCACAGCAAACGCTCCCTGGTGCTCAAAGGCCACAAAGACTGCTCAAATTTGATGAGACACTCAAATCCGCAGCACAGCACACCATGCACGTGGCGTTCCAAAACTACAGACAAGCAGCTCTAAGTTCCTGAAAGCAAGAGACGTAATTCACTTCCATTAAGTCCGCACGGACGAGTACAACAGATCTGTTCAGCGTGGGCAGGAGGCCGAGGGGAGTGACGAGGAGGGGAGGTGAGGGGATTCTCTGATCCGGCTGCATGAGCATGGTGCTCCCAGCAGGCGCAGGCTGTGCAAGGAGCACTGAAGGACAGAGCTCCCCCGGACCCCCCAGACACACAGGCGGCCTGCCTGTTTCTGCTCCAGCCCTGACTAGGGCCCAGGACTTCCAGACCCAGAGGAGGGGGCTTCCTGGGAGCAGGGGGGGGGGGGTCCAGTCCGCCGTGCCTCATCGCATGCTAAGAGATGATGGATGGCCTAGTCGATATGTTATGTCTTAAGAGCCTGATTTCCTGCCAGTCCAATCACTAACCCTCCAGAGTCGGGCTCAGCTGATTGGACAAGCAGAATAATTTTGCAGGCTGTGAAAACACTACCGCCTTCCCTGTCCATCAGGTTCTTAGATGCCGGTTGGGTATTTTATTTAATTTTTTTTTTTTTTTTTTTAAAAAAGGCCTCACTGAGATTTCTTACACTCTTACACAGGAAATATGAACAATAATACCAAAGCGAATCAAAGGCAGCTCACGGGCAAGTGTAGAATTTTTTTTTCATGCAATTAAAAAAAAGTAAAAATGCTGCGTAAAAATATCAGACACACTCAGAACTGACCAAAAGGAACACGCAGCTAGAAACAAAAAAAGAAAAGAAAAAGTTTAATCCATGAAAATTAGGTCATACATCAGGGTAGTCCACGAGGACAATGGGATATAAAAAAGAAGTGGCTAGGGGCTCAGCCTAGCACATATCATATTCTATAAAACGCTGACGCCAATAACATGTAGAAGGTAGGCTGTGTATCCCTCGGGGAGCCTGAGCCTTATTCTAGCAGTGATTACAGCACTATGAAACTAGGAAGCTCCCAATTCATGCGAGTCTTTAAGTGACCTCTACAGGAACAGGGCCGCCCGCGAGGCCTTGGGGGGATTTACACGTGTTACATTCAATAAAGAGCTGCCCCTCATTGGCGAGAAGGCCCGCAAAACAAAGGCATTAAGCACTGCTTACACAATGAATCCACAACAAAGACAGCCTGTGATGGAGCAAGAAGGACAAAAAGAAGAATTTAAAGAACATGCAGCGTTTTTAAGATCATGTTCCGACACACCGAGGAGGCATGGCGGTACTGATATTAACACGGTGTTAAAGCGCTTTCTTTAAAAACTCCCCGGCAATCCAGCGAATTGACATTTTCTGAAACAGATCAGTAATTTTACGCTAAAACTTTCCATTATACTGGGACTTTATCGAACATGAAATTATATATTTGAATCATGCAATTGGTGACCATGGCGACGGCAACCGTAATCCGAAATCTAAGTTAAAACTAGACAGTACTCTGTTATTTCAATACGATAAATACCCCTCCAAAAATGCTTATGCTAGTTTATGTTGACTTTCTATTTTACATCGTATGTAGTTGATCAGCCAATATATGTTTGCTGTTAAAATTTGCATAATTGTCAGATTACGTGGCAGTGGTTAATGCTCGTGAGCATTTATATCATTTATGCCTCGTTGCTCCAGTACAACAACTAAAGTATTAAAAGCCACATCACTCATCATCAGATCCACTTTCCCCAACTCCACTTGACCTTCACAGCGTAGTCCTTATGATGACAATAATTTGAGTCATCGTCTTACACAGAACTCGCATTCACTTGGTTTTGGGTTACAGGTAAAAAGCCTGTACTGTCATACCATTTAGTTCAGTTACAACTACACTTGGCCAAAAAAAAGAAAATCTTCTGTGGAAATATTTTCCTACAAGTACCAAAACTGCCACACATGCAGATGCACAACCTACTTCATCAGCCACAGGTTCCAAACATTTCAAACATGACCTTGATTTTTTTTTTTTACTGACTTAACATTAATCATTAATAAATGGTAGTAACATAAACATGAAATCAGACCAATGTCAAGGTAAAAAAAAAAAAAAATACAGTAACAGCTGAAGACTATAAAAGGTAATAAAAGGTAAATGTGACAGAGGAGACTGAGTTCCTGTGTAAAGTTACAACACTGCATGACTTTGTTGTCCATGTTAATTACTTTGATCTATTCCAATAAGATTTTTTTTCGAGATTTTATCCTGGAATGACAGTAGAGCAAATGAAATATCATGAAGCTATCCAAATGCATATTAAGTGTGCAATCAAGTTAGCCATGACTGGAAAACAACAAATAATTTGGAACACAGTGATGCACCAAAAAGACTGATAAGAATAGGTGCACTATGTCAAGATTAGTTAACTATCAAAAGATGTAGCGGGTGAGCGTTGAGGAAGTAGTCTTAGTAAGGATCAGCCGAGTATCTGGTCAGCCTGATTGGCTGACCTTGGTTTGTCACTGGATAGTGCAACAAAGCATCATACTCTTTAACATGCTAAGACTACACAGGGATATAGTGTACAAGAAATGAAAACCACCAGATATGATACTGCTCAGATGAGGGAACAACAGATATGTGACCACACTATCAATTAGTGATCATCTTTCAGAATAGAGATTCAACAAACAATAATCGGTAGAGATTTTTTTCCTTTTGGTTACGGAACACAAAAAGTTTTCTGTCTCCAAAGGAAACTGATCACACAGTTTTATGATGCTATGGCTGCCATTCAAGATGCAGCTGGTGTTTGGAGCAGCTCCCTGTGCCTTTGACATGAATGTTGACTTTAAACTAAGGTTTGATAACAGGAAGTTTATCTTTGGCCTTGTCACCCCATTAGCCAGCCTCAATGTGGCTTACAGTCAGCTACAGAAATGAGACAGGTTCAGAGAGCTAATGCTAGCACTGCTAACAGCACAAACAATGTACCCTTCACAAAGGTTTAGCTTGTTGCAATGCTCACACACAACGTGATAACAGAGACACTAAACAAACCTCACACACAAAGAGATGCTACACAAAGGTCACTCAAAATGATGACAGAGATGCTACACAAAGGTCACTCAAAATGATGACAGAGATGCTACACAAAGGTCACTCAAAATGATGACAGAGATGCTACACAAAGGTCACTCAAAATGATGACAGAGATGCTACACAAAGGTCACTCAAAATGATGACAGAGATGCTACACAAAGGTCACTCAAAATGATGACAGAGAAGCTACACAAAGGTCACTCAAAATGATGACAGAGACGCTACACAAAGGTCACTCAAAATGATGACAGAGACGCTACACAAAGGTCACTCAAAATGATGACAGAGATGCTACACAAAGGTCACTCAAAATGATGACAGAGATGCTACACAAAGGTCACTCAAAATGATGACAGAGACGCTACACAAAGGTCACACAAAATGATGACAGAGATGCTACACAAAGGTCACTCAAAATGATGACAGAGATGCTACACAAAGGTCACTCAAAATGATGACAGAGACGCTACACAAAGGTCACACAAAATGATGACAGAGACGCTACACAAAGGTCACACAAAATGATGACAGAGACGCTACACAAATCTCACACAAAAAATATGAGAGACTCGCTTTACCTTAATCAAGCTACCGGTAATGGGGCAAAGTGACTGTCAGAGTTATTGACCTTAGGCTATACATACTCAGACACACTCAAATTACTGCCAACAACGATGTTAGCATTAGGCCCCCAATTCCAAAGGTAACGCAGCCTTAAGATCATGAAAGTGTGTGCTATTCACTGTAGCATTTAACAATTATCTTGGTATTATGCTGCTTTTGGAAAACTGGCCCAGAGACATTGATCTGTATTAAAAGACAATAAAAATGTTATTGTTTCGCTTTTTTGGAGCATAGCATCACAGTCTGTTTAAAACAGTGGTAATGGTCTTACTAAAGAACGAACTGATGTGTGAAATCTCAGGTTTAAGAGAGGAGAGTGTTTTCGGTCCTGACTCAAAGTCGAGTTCCATTCAACTACATCTTTCATTATGGCACATTGGTTGGCAGTTACATAAATTCTAGGATGATTCTCAAAATACTGCAGAATTTTGCTGAAATTTCTTAAATGCATGTTATCATTCCCTCTCCAAGGTCCAGTAAAAGTCACATTTTAATGTGTTTGTGGTGTGGTTGTAAACGTCAACAGTATAAAGGATTATGCACTTACTTGGGGAATCTGTCTTTCAGCATCTTCATACACTGTCGAGTAGGCCGAAGCTGTTCAGTGAACTTCACTATTGTTTTGTATTCTGATCTACAAAGCTTCATCTTGTTTATGAGCTCACCTTTGGGGGGGAGGGAGAGAGTAAAGTTAAAGAAACCTAGACATGGTTACCGCATGACATGACACCTCTAACCCTACCAGCACTTGGGCATGTAGTAATACAGCTGCTGTATATTTAGCTAACATGTTGTTTTGTAACCTAAATCCTCCATTCATGAGATGCATGTGTGGAATGCGACAGCTGATGCGTGCAAAGCAATTCTGCATATATATTTTCACAATCAAAGCTGGAGGGTAACGATAGCTAGCTACTGTATATGTAAATTCACATTGGATGGGACTGTCCCAGCACGCCTTGTCTTTGCAGTTACCATAAAGATAACGCTTCATATTTGATATCGCTTACATATACCCTAGTTATAATCACACTTTATGTTTTTACGATCAGTCCAGGAAGGGGAACCGTGGATGCCTAACTTTTTAAATACATTTCACACAAGGCATACCAATAACCACTAGCCAACCAGGATATGCTAACCAGCTAAGCTACCTTGGCTAAAAACATAATCTGCATTAGCTAGGTAGCTAGCTGGCTACTACACAAACTCCTCTAATCCACTTCCCTCTCCGCAAAACGATAAACGATACGGCATTTATATTCGCATAAGCGTTCGTGCACCTTCAACAACTGCACGACTGTCGTAAATGATCAATCTCTGGTCATTTTGATCCAAAATCTTGATTAAGATTCGAAGCGCTATCTGTGCTGAAGGGCATCGCAACAACTTCCTGGGTAGCTCCCGCGAACAAGTTGAAAGGCGGACGTCACAACATGGCGGCCCTGTGATTGGTCGCGCTCGCAGAAACCGAGTATGGCTGCGGTTGATTCGCCAGGGAAATAGTGCAAGCCTTTGCAACCTGAGAGAAGTCATATCACGTAACCTGCGTTTTAGATCATAATTCGCGTCGTCGTTCCCTGCATTTAGTGAGAAGGACTATAAAACTGTAAAAGTATTTTATCAGGGCAGGATTCTGATAGTGGATAGTCTTTAATAACTAAAATTTGAGAATTTAGAAGACAATATGAGGTCTTACTACTTTTTTATTTCGATGTGTTGATGTACTCACTGATTAGCCTTGTGAAGACCTCAAAGCCCTATACAAGAAATACACCTTATTAGAACAGCATTGTGGCAGGCAAAAACTGTTCACTGTTGTGCTATATTTACATGCTTGTGAGTATCATGTCAGAACATAAGTGCAATAACTTAATGGTATCCTACAGAAATGCTATGTTTAGGCAAGTTGCAGATTAATGGTTTTTGTTATGGACAGCTTAACTCTCAATAGTTTAATGCCTCCGAAAGTTGTGCGGGGAAAACGTCCCGTTATAATGTCACACTCAGTTTTATATGTAATTAAGGCATTAGCATTTGTTTCATGTGTTTTATTTTTTCTAAAGCATACTTTAAATGACTGTTTTTTCGATTTCATTTACAGTGCTTGTTTGAAGAAAGACAAAACTGAAAGCCCCTGGTAATTAAGTGCTGAAACCCTGCTGATAGCCTTTTCTGTTAAAGACTAGTTTGTCATAAATCCTTCTTCATAGAGATCAATACTTTTTTTTTTTACAATGACATTATTCTGTAATTGCTTTCTTTACAATATTAAAGCCCTGACTGTGTTAATTGTTTTTTTTTCTTTCTTTCTTCCCCCTTCAGTCACTCTGAGACATCAGGAGGCAAGAAGCTAAACCACTGTGCGCTTGAATTACAGCTGAAATGTCTGACTGTTCAAGGTAGGCTATTATACTTCTCATTTTGGTATACTGTCACACAGAGTTTCTTTTTTGTTCTGTATTTCTGCAAATTATCCTTCACAAACATGCTTTAAAAAAAAGCAAAATCCATGACAAATTTAGAATAATAATTTAGCTCGTATTTTTTACGTTCATCTTGTTGCAAAAAATGCGGTGCCTTCATGTGAGCACACATTGCTTGAGGCATTGGACCACAAGGAACATCATTACTGACTCGTACACATCCCGCCGCGTGGTGGTAGCGGTTAGAGCTGTCTCCTCTTGGACGGTGCATGCCAGATAGAAATCTGGGGTCTCACGGCATTGTTAGACTGATTGGTGTAAAAGGCAGAGGTCGGGCAACACGCAGTTCCTTTGCCCTCGCAGGTATCCCACAATCTGAGGCTCGGGGAAGCAGCCTGTGTAATAGGAATGAAAGGATCAGCGGAGTGTGATGGTTTAAAAAAGATAAAATCAAAGTTCAGTAATGGCTCTAAAGCAGGGATCAGAGGGGCCAGGTTGGGGTGTGGGCTTGCAGGAGAAGCTGGGGTGTACCCTGCCGCTGGGAGGAGGAGGAGGAGGAGAGACGGAGAGGAGACGGAGATTAGGCGGAGAGGAGGGGGCTCTATGTGGCAGCGAGTAAACAGGGCAGCCATACACGCGGTGCCGTTAACCAGCTGTGAAGCCTGCGCACAGTGGGAGATGAATTTGCAAAGGATGTTTCCCTCTGATATTGAGGAGGCGCTCCAGTGATCTCTGCCTCTGTGCTCTGGAAGCACCACTGTAGTGCTAAGCATTGTGTTTCTAATGGCAGTGCTGTACCCTAACGCCTGGGATACAATTAGGTTTGAGGAGGAGGATTCCTGCATTCTGTAGTGGGTATAGATATTTGTGCGGTGTCTGTTGTTTTGTGAGGTTAAGGGAGCTGGATGCATTTAGATTTTGTAGATTATAAAAAGTCGAGTTTCATTTGTGCTATTGCATACTTCTACTCTATCGTTTAAATTTGCTTAAATCAACGAACAGCATAATAATGGTGTATTAATCCATGTTCAAAATAAAGATTATTTTTTTTCTTTTTTTAATTTTTCGTATTCATTTTTCTTCAAATGTACATTTCCGTTGGTTTTCCTTTGTTCGGTCTGTGTTGTGCAGTGCTGTGTTAATGATGACGGGGCTGAACTCTTGCCTGTGGTCTCCGTGCGGTTCCGTCTCACATTCTGAACGGTCAAGGGCCTAACGGGCTGCGTGCTCTAACCCAGAAGATGCCTGGAGTATTAGCAACATATCACATCACTCAACAGTGGATCACTGACGCTCTGCTGCCCTCTGAAATTTCATAGCCATAATTTTGCATTATAAGAAACAAGGTGTGTGTGTGTGTCTTGCACATTTTAAAGCGGCTTTTAAATTTTATTTTATCAGCATTTAATGAATGTAATTAGATGCAAAGTAATTAAATGTAATTGTGCTCACAGTGCCCTCCCCCATTGTTGTAAATCGCCTCAAACAATGTGTGGTACGAACAAATTTATTGGATTAATCGGGAATGGATCATGTTTTTGGATTGTGTTTCATACTACACGGGCAAACACTGCAACAAAGGCTGTAGCGTGAGGCCATTAATCATTGTCAGGGGGGGGAATCTCTGGTGCGATTTGCATGACTGAGGCGGCGGCACTGCGGATCGAGCCCGGTGCTGCTGGTGCTCGCCCGGATTTCTCCAGACTGCTCACGTTGCGTCAGTCAGGGCTAACCTAGTAAGGCAGTGTCTGAGGAAAGGGCACCCCTCCCCACATGCCCTGCCAAGCACTCAGTTCTGCTCAGCACTAATTACTCTGACATAGGGAAGTTTCAGGGGAGAGCAGGAGGAGCAGTGTGGCCTTTTCACTGAGAAATAAGCACATGGGCTCAGTTAGCCAGTTCCACACACAGTTTTGGCTTTTTCTTTCTTTTGATTTTTTTTATTTGTAAGAGAGAATTTGATTCATTTGACAGTGCGTATTTCATTCAATGTGCACATCAAGAGTCCATCGCGAGTGCGAATTTCACCCGTGTGCCAAGTGTGTAGTGGAACAAACTGACATGTCTTGAGTGCCTCGATGCAACAAACAAAACATGATCTGTCTGCACAGAACGCAGTACGAGTAAGCAAGATAAAATCAAAGCACAGAGGGGCACATATTATGGTACAATTAGACAAGAAAGTGCAGCATGACACAATAATGCAAAAGAGTTCGACTAAATGAAGTGATACAGAAAAGGTGCATTTCCAAAACCACACTCAGTTCTGTTAAAGAGCTTTTACTTTTATTGAACTTCCTCTTCACTTTATTAGGCTCTGTTCTTTAGGTCATCACAGAGCCATTTTAACTGATAATTGGGTTCAGTTGTTATGCTTTAAAACAGCCAGCATCTTTCAAAGCGCAAATATCTCTGCTGAATCCTCACACTGAGGCCTAATTATCTCATCATCAACTTAAAATAGAGAATTTGAAATGCACAAAACGGACGTGCTGTTCTCTCTGTGTGAGTGTGTGTGAGTGTGTGTGTATTGGAGGGAAAGAGCTTGGTGTCTGGGTTGCCACTACCTCTGTCAGTTAGTCTCACGCTGGGTTTGTCTCTCCCCCGTTTCTAATATCCTGGAGGCATTTTTCTCATTATCAAATATTGTTTGATGTCTTTGTTTCTTGATGATTAACTGTGGTCACCACTGGTCTGGATTGTTTAAAATTTAATTTTCATCTCTGAAGTACCCAGAGAATATCTGGCTGGTGAAGATGCGCATATTTTATGTATGCTATTTTTCACAGTGAAATGCAAGGGATGCAATGAAGAAGCCTGGTCATTTTGCAGGAACATCATTAGAGGACCCCGAGTGTCATTTATCATCATTGTGCTCGTCTTCTTAAGCCCAGCAAATGAATATATGGCTGCTCCGTGGCTGACATTAAGGGTGGAGGCATGTCTTTCCTTAGTTCCTCTTTACCATGCATGTGCAAACATATCAGCTAGATATTACACACACATAAAAGAGGTTTGTTGGCTGAATTTTATGAACCAATTGAAAGATTTTTATTTAAGAATGCAGTTGCAGCTGAGTCGTAATCTCTACACTTTTGCAAAATCGTTTTGTTCTGGGAAGAGGGTGTAGTTAACCCCATTAACACGCGTGTGGAGAAGAGTAGCTTGAGAGGCACGGAGGATGGATGGCTTGGTTAAGTGATCCAAGATTCATGATATTTATGACACTGTAAGCAAACAAATAGTGAGAGAGAGAGCGCTCTGTGGTAATGTCACCATGTCAAAGCTATACTGAAGACTTGAAATATCTCAGTCACTGCGGCTGAATAGCCACCATTGTATCTGCCTAATGACATTATCTAGTAAAATTTGGAGAGAGAGAGAGAGAGAAATGGAAGAAATGAACAGTACCATTGTCTGCCGTGTTATTTAAACAAATTGCGAGTGAAAAGGGAGCGAGGGAGAGAAAGGGAGAGGAAGGGAGAGACGGAGGCGCGGTGCGGTAAATGAAAGGTTATGCCTGGCCCCGTGTGTTTGTATTGTCAATAACTGGAGAAGGCTGTCAAGAAAGTGCAGAGATAAAGGTCAATAACTCTGACAAATGTGTTTGTATTTGTACACTCCCGCTGATAGCGCCTCGGCGATCGAGCCCGTGTTTGACACTCCACAACAATAACACAAATAATTTGGCTTATAATAGAATAGTAATTATTTTAGTGGAATGAGAGGCGACCTGTAGGTGCAGCTCGAGCAGTCAGCCAAATGTCACTCAAGTGTATCACATGGAAATGAAACACATCGGATATTTGTCAAGGTGACGGTGAAGTGCAAACAGCTGAAGATTATGTCGCCCGATTATTTTGTATATTCTTTACTCTGCCTGAATAAATATGACCACTGATGAGTTGTTACAACAAATTTTGAGTGGAGCTAAAAAAGTTGCTTACGATAACAAATGCCAATCCCTCCATGTGATACAGCACATGCACCGTATGGCTCCTGATGGGTCAGTCACACTCACATACATTAGTGTAAGGTAAGTGAGGACCTGTGCATAGATGATTCTGGAAAGCGGTTAGCTGTTATTTTTGTCTAGGCACTAGAGATGCAATTATGTTTACTGGACTTTTGCTGTTATTGTTGTCATAATAAAACTTAATAATATGTTTTGTAGATGATTACTAAAGTTGTGAACTAAAGTTGTATAATGTATATAATGTATTATATAATGTATAATTCCATACATATATATAATTTTAAAATATTTTATTATATAAGTACATATAATTTATAAGTACATATAATATATAAGTACATATAATTTTTTATTATATGCATTTTTCTGGAAACTGTAATTTTTTTATCTATCTCTCTCTTTTTAAATATATGCGCACACACATATAAATAACTGTACATATCAAAATATCAAATGTCATCGAAAGGCCACAACTGGTATAATTGTTGTACTGGTTTAATTGTTGGATAAGGATTACTGTATGTGTCCTGTTGCTATAGTGACACAGAAATACTGGACCTTTCTTAACAGTTGTATGTGATGTGAAAGGTAAAAGGAGGTGTTAACTCTTACTGTTAACCCACAGGTTTGGAGCTGCTTTCATACAGAGATCATGGCTTTGGCTTATATGTAAATATATATGTTTGAGTAAGCAGATAATTGCAATGACTGCTTGCCAGTTTAATTTCTTTTATATGTTGTTGACTGAAATGTGATTCAGAGATGGGGAAAGATTTCTGCACATTACGTGTAAAATATCACTTTCCTTTTTTTGTTTGGACTATTTATTGGGAGCTTTAGAAACTATATAAATGACTATTTCCTTGAAAATGTTCACTTTCCTACTGCACTGCAAAATGAAAACTGGATATATTATGGAATGCTTGAGCTATTTTCTATGGGAAAATATATCTAAATTAAAAAATGCTTGTTTCTGGACTACTGTGAGCAGGTACTTAATGTAAAATGTACTTTTTAGGGGAAATATTAATTCCACGGGGAAGGCTGGGTATTTTTCCTACCGTTCTTTTTTTCTGCTGTTGGCCATATTACTTGGTGGTTTACATTTCATGTGATTATGTAAATTCAGAGCTGTTTCTGTGCATTATGGGCCAACGCATTGTCAAGATCTTTTGTAAAGCAGTCAAGTAGCTATTTCTGTATTCTTTTATTATCTGAGAGTGCAACAAAGAAAGTCTTTTGTTCGCAGTTTTCCTGCAGGAGATTCTCTCGTTTGTGACTTACTACTGTCCCCTAGTGGTGACTCGCTCTGCTGCTCCAGCCGGAGGCCTGGTTTTGCTGCTTAGCTGCTACGTTGTGTGTGCTCTCTTACCATTGGTTATCCAACTCAAATATTTGAAGCACATATTTGTCGTATTGCATGTCAGAGGCCTCGAAAGGTCCAATTATGCATGTGTGTGTCCACAGCGGTTTCCCTTTAAATGGGGAGCTTAATCAGTGTCAACAAAAACAGGAACCCTGATGTTTTGTGTCCATTGTGGGGCTGTAACTCATGTCAATAAGGTATTGTTTTGCCTGAGTGACACACCGAAACCCAGGCAAGAATGTTATCAGACCTGTGGAATAGGGTGTGCTGATAATTGTGCTACAATGCGGGTATGATTATTTGAACAGGCCCAGTGTAAATGCTACAAGGGAACGGTGTGGATATCCACCCACCATTTTGTAACACGCTTCCTGGAAAGGAGATATGCCATAGTTTCAACTTAACAGATTTATTTTCTGCACATTTTTCTCAGAAAGTGGTTTAGAAAAAAAAAATGAAAGAACTCCTAAAATGAACATGTGACATTATGGACAGCCACAAATACATTTGGATGGATGGTTTTGTTTGCAAAACTGCTTTGAGTGGGAGTAACTAAGTTACATTTACATTTCCCACTGCCTTGCTGCACTGATTTTCAGGGATCCCTCTAATAATTGAGGGGGTTAAATGTCTCCACTGACAGTTCACGGATGTGAAGTCAAGTCACTCATGTCAAATGACCAATTAAATGTGGTATAGAGGATGGCAAGCTGGTCTCTAGTGCCTAGAGCCTCATGGGACACCAATCAAACGAGAGCCCTATCACTCAAATGTAAACCACATTCATTCATTAGCCTTTTAGGGCCCCCATCATTATTCATTAGAATTCTGTAGCACGACTTAGTTTGACCAGCATTTACTGCTAATCTGCTAAACAATCGTTTCATTGAATTCTATTATTCTACGTGTGTGCATATATACAGTTTATACAGTGTGTGTGTGTGTGTGTGTATATATATATATATATATATATATATATATATATATATATATATATATATATATATATACACATATACACATATACACATATAAAACAATGAATAAAAAATATTACATATGTGTGTTTTATTTACATATTATGTATATTCATTATTTTATACACACATATATACATTGTATATATATATATATATATATATATATATAAATATATATATATGCTATGTTCAGTATATACTATATATATTATATTTTATATATACTGTATAAATATATATATATATATATATATATATAAATTTGAATAATAAAATATATTATATATATACTATGTTCAGTATATACTATATATATTATATTTTATATATACTGTATAAATATATATATATATATATATATATATATATATAAATTTGAATAATAAAATATATTACATGTATGTGTGTGTTTTATTTAGATACTATTATTGATATTCACTCTCTTCCTAATTTATTTTTCTATACTGACATATAAAAAATCTTGTAAAATGTTGTACCATCCATATCCTTTATTTGTACAACCCTGTGTACCCTGTGTGGTAGTACAGCGGCTCACACCTGTTCTAGCGACAGAGGAGAGTGACATATTTGCTTGGTCTTTAAGACACACATTAGTGAAGATTGATCAGACGTGGTGAGGATTAGCACCCCATGTCCACACACGCAGCTGACTTCTCTAGTTGTGTTTGCAGGATCATTGCCTTCCAGTGTTCACCTCTGACCTCTGACGTGCTGTCCCAAACCTACAAGAATCTGCAATACCACAGTGAAAATATATCCTCAAATCCTAATATCCTCATATCCTATTATCCTCATATCCTATTATCCTCTCTGCCATCTTGCCTTTGGTTTTATCATGCAGCCGCTTGGAACTTTGGGAAATACAAATATCTTTTTTCATACTTGTCAGCAGAGCAGATCCACACTGCATCAACATTCAGCAGCGTGACAGTTTGTCAGAGGACCGCCACTTTTTATATTTATATTTATATTCTTTTATATTCACATCACACTTGTCTTCGAGTGACTGCTTTTATCTATTTATAGTCCTGGCTTGCTTAAAACTCTGTGTCCTTGACAAGCAGGAATTACATATTGCCATGCAGTATTGGGAACAGTAAAGCCTGAAACAGTGATCAGGCTTTTGATGGAGCTGCCTTCACTTGTGCCCTTAGCTTAAACACACACACATGCACACACACACACTCACAGGTGTAAGTGTAGTACTGTGTGAGCAGGCACGTGTACGAGTCACATTTCTTCTACAGCCTAACTGCTCCACTGGTTATATAGTTTCAGTCAAAAAACAGACTGACTGATGAATTTTGTTTAGGGCCATACTGGAGGGTAACTATTTTGACGGGGAAGACAGAAACCAGGCTGCATGCTGAGTCCTTCCAGACACCAGCACATGCAGTGAGGAAGGGGTTAACATCCATGCTTACAATACTAAACTATTTAATTCCATCAGGAGCCATCCGGGGGATTTTTCAGTTAAATGTATTTATAGGTTCTGTAATGTACTGTAATGTAGTGTGTGAGCATGGGTAAAGGGTGCTTCTGACTCACCGAGGTCACACACCTCAAGTACACATAAGCACTGCCCTGTCCTTTTACACGGCTTCCTACCGACCTAGTTCATTTTTATGGAAAATGGTCATTTTCTATTTTTTCCAGGTGTGAATTTCAAGGCAAAGTGATTCTCAGACGAAAATAAATAAATTATTTTTCTACAGACTAGATTTATAACTGTGTTAGTTATGGAAAAGTATTACTGGTCTCACGGGAGGCCCAGTGACTGTTTACGGCTGGTCTGAGAATGGCTGCAAAGATGATGAAGAACCTGCCAACCTTCTGCTCATGTCTGATCTCCTTCTCGTCTTCATTCTTCCTCTGACTCCCTGCTTTATCCTCTCTTCTCCTCTTTTTCCCCTCTCTCCACTCTCCCTTCACTCCTCTTGTCTTTGTCATGACTCCTCCCTAGTGCAGGATTTGTGCAGGTTCTCTATACCCCGCCCTTCACACACCCTTGCTTTGAGCAGTGTCAGGCCCTTACGCTCAGATGGCTGTTGCCCATGATGTAGGACAGCTTACCCATTTTTCATGCCATGTTTTTGTACATTTTTTTTTTCGGATTGTGGGTCTATAGCATACCTGTCCTAATGAGAGGTTACTGGAACCACCTTTTCTTTGGGCTCAGAGCCAAAGTGCATGACAGTAGTCTCCTAAGTACATAACAGTAGTCTCCTAAGAGGCGTTTGATTGAATGTATCCCCAGTATGTGATAGTGTTGTTGCATTTTTAAAAAATGGTTGTCTTTTCCATCAGGCTTTGCACCTGTGTTTGCACCTGGTACCTGAGCTTGAACTCATTTATTTAAAAGGCCGAGAGTTGTGGAAAAAGAAATATTGCATGAGTGTTTTCACACTCGCGCTGCTCTCTTTCCAGACGGCGTGGGGCACGCTCTTTCGACAGGTCGCCAAATCAGGTCACGGCTCACGCCTTCACTTTTTCCTACTGGCCGTTGCGCCATGCTCGCCGTTGTCCGACGACGACACCCTGGGTCCTTCAGGCCGCGCGGCTACCCATGACACCCACGTAGAAATAAACAAAACAAACAAGGACAGCGTGGATAATCCAGAACGAGAACTCCTCCGTGCTTTAACCCCGAATACATCGGCACAATGGGGTTTGCTCCTTTTGTCATGAAAAGACCAATCCGAATACATTCCCCACCGTGGTAGGTCTAAATTAACAGACGAATCTTTCTTAATGCCCCTTTCTCCCCTCTCTTTATTTCTTTATTTCTCTCTGCTAATTGAATAGCGGATTACAAACATGCATACACGTCCTAATTCCCTGTGATTTAATGACTTGGCTCCATCCTGCTTGTGGCTCATTCATCATAGCTCCTAACGAGCCGACGTAAACTGACAGGTCAGCGGAGGCTGTGAGCGCGGCTCTGTCGCTTTGCCGTGCGGCGCTAACCCGAGACCACCGCTCCGATGGCGGGGGCGCCGCGCCTCCTGCCCAGATCTGCCCGCAACAAGAAGCAAGGGGCCCGGGCTCCTGGACTCCAGAGCGCCGCCCCTTCCTGCTGAGCACAGACGCGCCAGCTGCCACCGCTGCTCCAGTGATGCTCTCTGCCCCTCACCACATGGTTTCACGGAAGGGCACATGGGGCTTGTCAACGCCTTGCATTTTCTTTGTTTGTTTGTTTGTTTTTGTTTTTTTCACAAGAAAAAGCTCCAGAAATGTCTGCATATATATGTATGATCAAATTACATAATGTGTGGGTTTGCTGGGTGAAAAAAAAAATCTGTTGTGAAAGCTGAGATGCACAGATCTATGCCATGCTATGGATACGGAAATAACTGCCTTAGCAGTATCTCTCCTTAAGTGTGTCCCTTACTGGTCTCTTAAATGAAACCTTAAATGAAAATGATGCATTCCACTTTATTGTTTCTGGGTTTTCTGGCTTGCTGACTGCAGAGCCTGAGTACAATTCAGAGTTTTGGTGTAACTAATCTCCTCAGTGCAGTAATTATGGATTATCCTCTCTTCGGGGACACTGCTGGTGAGGCCTGGGTTCTCCTGCCTGCACTCCTGCCTGCTCTGTTTGCAGTGAGAGCTGGTGGGCACGACTGGCTGTTGAGCTGATCTAGGATGTGATCTGGGATGTGGGGGAGGGGCGTGGGATGTGTGTGAGATGTGGGGGAGGGGTGTGGGATGTGGGGGAGGGGCGTGAGATGTGGAGGAGGGGCGTGGGATGTGGGGGAGATGTGGGGGAGGGGTGTGGGATGTGGGGGAGGGGTGTGAGATGTGGAGGAGGGGCGTGGGATGTGGGGGAGGGGTGTGAGGTGTGGGGGAGGGGTGTGGGATGTGGGGGAGGGGCGTGGGATGTGGGGGAGGGGCGTGGGATGTGGGGGAGGGGCGTGGGTTGTGGTGGAGGGGTGTGAGATGTGGGGGAAGGGAGTGGGATGTGGGGTTTGTCGGTGTGGTGGCCAGTCTGCATCCGCGGCCCTCAGAGCGACGGGAGTTTCCGATGCAATGTCGGTGATGTCATTGGGGAAGCTGCTGCCGACATTTTAGAGGGATTTATAGAGACTGGACTGGCGGAGAGCACAGCATGCTGCTGGCGGAGACTGAGAAGCCCACCCGAGTGTCTTCTCTCCCCAGCCCATGTGCCAACAACAGGGGCAGGACAACACTGGAAATGCAGAGACCCATGGACAGAAGAACAATGCCTCTCATCACAGTGACGCCTCACTGTTGACATGCTGGTATGAAAGCATCTTGTAACGAAAACCCAAAATGTAAACAAAATCTCCTGCTGACACAGACATGCATGCCTGAACATATATATATATATGCATGTACACATACACATACACACACACACACACACACACACATCATGTAAATATAAAAGGCTTGTGGCTCTAAGTGGAGTGGAGCTTTCTCCTCCTCTAATGGGAGGCTCCCAGCTGTGGTGCTGGCAGACTGATCCCTGCTCTACTGCTCCTCTGTTCTCTCAGCAGGGCAGCCATGGTGACTCCTCATGGTGACTCCTCACGGTGACACCTCCTCGCGGTGACACCTCCTCGCGGTGACACCTCCTCACGGGGACACTTCCTCACGGTGACACCTCCTCATGGTGACACCTCCTCACTGCTCACAACTGAAACTCCCTCACACACATCCCTGGTGCAGGTGGGCAACTGCTTGTTTGTTTTCTTTATAAGTTAAAGGAAACATGTCAAGCAAATTTACAGATTTTTAAACTTTCTAGACATTTTTTGTACTAACATTGCTTAAACCAAAACCAATAAGACATGATATCACAACCAAAAACAAAATATAAAAATATGCGACAATTCCACTGACCCAATGACTCACAGAAAACTCACTATGTATATTGTAATGGTAAACTGGATATCCTTTAATCCCAGTATGGCATATAAATAAAAAAGCTAGTTATGATTTTAATCTCAGACTTGGTGTGTAATCTTAAGTATCAAATGTAAGATAATTTACCTAAAAAAAACCATAGTAGCAACTTTGCCTTTTGTGAACTTTTCTGTATTCTGTTTTAATTAAATATGTTAATATGTACTTATAACTGGCAGTAGTTCATAAACTGGTAGTACTTCATAAACAGAAATGTACAAAAAAAGTGTGGCACTTTTGCTCAAATTCGTGACAGTTTTACCAATCTGTCAATATGAAAATCGCAGCCATCAGAGTCTGAAGGCAAGCGAGTGGCTAGGGTTAGCGAGTGGCTAGGCCCGTTCGCCTGGTCGGCTCTGCTAAAGAGCCTTGGGGGTGGGCAGCCCTGTGCTAATGGAGCTGCAGAAAATGCCCTTGTCACTCCTGTCAACGTCTTACGCTTTGAACCCAGACAGTGGTTGCTTTCCGCCCAGGCCCCTAATTCTGTGCCAGTAAAAGCGCAGGGAGGAGAAGTGGCAGAAAGGAATGGCTTTGCACCGTCTTCAGGAGAGTGCCTGGGCACCCCCACCTCTCCCCTCCTCCCACCTCCACCCTAATTCCCCAGCACTTCTGCACAGGAAACTTTTGGCATGGGGCTGAAAGCATAACGACTGGTTGCGCCGCTAAAGCGATCATAAAGTCAATCATGTGGCTGGAATTATGGAGCAATCTCAGTCGTCCGCCACCACACTCGCCACCGTGCCGGAGACGTCGCCTGGGCACCGTGAGACAGGTGGGCTGCAGTGGGAGTGCCCCCCCCCCCCCATAACCCCCCCCACACCCCCGCCGCATAGCGCTAACAGGGTCGGTGCATCGGGCAGACAGCTGCACTGCAATTACCTACATTATGGGCATTCAGAGGTGAACTGGTGATTCACCCAAACTGCAGAGAAAAGGAAGGTGTTACTCAGATGTGCTATTACTGGCCTGGCTTGATAGCAGTATAGTGACTGTTGTCTCAGACGTATGTTTTCAAGGTTGCGCCGACCATGAGCCTCAGATCTTGAAGACATGGCATCAATACATTGTTTATCGTATTCCTTGTTGTCTTACCCTTTTCTGAAGAGATTCATGTTTACCAAACCATGGAGACTTTTTGTTTTGTATGTTTATTTTTAATGGGGGGAAAAAGTATAATCCAGGGACTGTGTGTCCGTCACTGTAGCGCTGACAGCTCATCAACATTAATGTGCAAGGTATAGAAAATATAGCTAACATTGTAGTCAGAGGAAACAGCCCATGGCTTCTTTCTAAGACTTCAGAGGCATGTGACAGTAACGCTGAGATCCAGTTGAGAATTTCAAGATCTCCACGGGTGAACAAGCAAACATCTCATTAGTACGATTTACACATTACACGGCGCTATGTTGAAATGAAAGGGAGGATGTGACTGTATTTGTTTCGTGAGCTTCCTGGCCCCTGGAGCATATAGCAGAAGCGTTGCGTTTGCACGTGTTGCTCTGAGTGGCGAGGTGCCTCACAGCCGATGCTGCTCCTCTGTCCTCCGCTGTGCTCTTCCAAGTTGTCAAAGGCCCAGCTGAGGTTCCTTCTTTTAGTGTCGTGGGGGAAAGAGAAAACAGACAAACCTAAAGGACATACTGATGTTGAAACCATGTGCTGTCCCTTGTGGCTGTGTAGAGTAGACGGTGCTGTGCAGTTTTATGTGTACGGATAAACATGGGCTTCTGAGCCTGTCAGTGCCTTCTGCAGGGGTCCCTCAGCCCTCCCACTTCAAACAATGTTGTTCTTCAGTGGAGGGGAGAGAGAGAGAGAAAGAGAGACAAAGAGAGAGGAGAGAGAGGGATAGAGAGAGAGAGAGAGAGAGAGAACGAGTCAGCAATGGGAAACACCTGTGGTTGGAGGGGGGAGTCACCAGTGCACAGAGGAGTGCAGCAGGGTTGCCAACGCGGCTGATCCCGCTCGCCCCGGAGGTGTGGAAAGGAGGAAGTGTGAGGAATTTGGTCACAGTTTTGTCTCATTTGCTGCACCCGCAAACACAGCGAAGCCGGCCTGCTGCCCCAGGGCCTCCGTGAGTCCAGGAAAGGCCACGCACCATAGCACATGTACGGGTCCATGTCAAAAAGCTGTAAGATTCACAACGCTCCCTCCGGTTGAATGCATGTAAGATAGAGTACGGTTCAACATCAGCAAGCGTTAGCTGCATAGTGAGCGCAGAATGTTGAACATAAGGAAAGTATTTATGAAAGTAAATATGTTAAATGAAATTGTTCAAACTAGTTTAATGTTAATGCTTTGTGTTGTGAACGAGCCTGTGGATGTCAGCACAGCTATACCCAGCGAAGGCCACAAGACATTCTGATTAAAAACACTTGTTGCCACTGTAGCCATGTAAGATCAAGCAGTTATTTGACATGAACATGCTGAGAAGAGCTCCACTGAGTTCGGTTGGGCTCATAGGCATTCTGGGTCTTAATAGAACTTTGATAAGCATTTCAGCATTGAATAATTGCTGTACTTACTGTATATATACATACACACACATGCACAATTATTTCTCCTTATTAGAATACAGTTGGAAAAAACTGGAAGTTTGTGTGCAATTTAACATAACAGAAAGAACTGCTATAGACATATATATATATATATATATAAGTGTTTAGGTTGACCTCCCCTTAGACATGAGCAACAGCAGGAAAGGCCTAAATGTAAGAACTCTGTGGAGTTGAAAGGCCTGGTATAATATACCAGATTACTTCAGGAAACTTCTGGGGGACTTTTTTGGGTCTTCACAAAAAAGATGTGCTTAGTGCCAAGGGAGACACTAAATATTGGCTTTTGCCTGTAGAAGCCATTTTGTCCTAAAAATTATGTTTTTTTTAAATGTATCTGTAATGTAATCTGTAATGGTTTTATCTTAATGAAGAGTGAGAAATAATTATATATAGTCAATATACCATTGCTAAAACAACAAATCCTAAAACTTTTGCACTGTGCTGAATATAAAAAGTGCAGTGATTTATCGTCTATTTATCTGCAGCTAGTTATATTTAATTCAGGGATTGAATACCTAGGACATTTCAAGGCAATAAGTCAATCAGGATAAGCTGCTTGGCTCCTAGCCCAGTTGGAGTTGTTCCTAGTTTTACCTGCTTAAGGGCAGTTGTGTCTGTTTGGTTCCGGTATGAGACGTGCACAGTCTGACTAGATTAATTAATCCGTACCTCTACATCTTTTTGTGTAATATGCAGATGTATGAAACTTCAGTTCAGAACTGTGTTTACTGATATAAGATAAGAGTCACTTGCTTCAGATACTGTGGCATACAGCCATATTAAGAATACAAAACTTGCATAATCATGTGGTTGATCAAGTGGTTTTAAATGTTTTTATTCATGATAAATTAGGGTCAAACCTGTTACAACATGCACCATTTTCCATTTCAAACGTGGGCACATGTGTATGTGTATTTGCATTTTCTGTGACCTATTTTATGCAGTTATTGGTAATGTCAGTATTCAATCATACAAAGTTTGATCATAGATACTAAAGCTGTCGTAGACAATCCTTGAGGCACATGAACCTCTTGTTCCACTGCTGCCCTGTCTATCTGCTTTTCAGACCTGTCTATCTGCTATTGAGACTTGTCTATCTGGGACCTGTGGGGATGAGCCATACTGCACCATGAGACTCCGCCCCTCAACCACATAAGTGGCCATACATTAACACGACATGCCAACCACAAGGAACCTTGAATGCATATTTTACTACAACACTTCATGTGAGCTGCACTGCAATATTCCCTTTTTGTTTCTTTTTTTACCTGAAACAGGGAATATGTGTCCTTATGATAGCTAATTTAAACCATACTGATCTGTTTTTTGATTCAAAAGGGAATATTTAGCTTTGGGACTATCTGCTGTCCTGTCAATGTTATAGTTTGATTACAGTGGTCACGGCATACCTAATATTCCCATGTGTCATTAACATGGAAACAATGGTGGGGCCCAGCTGTTGAGGCCTACATATTCAATCTCATATTGGTAAATCATGGCAGGGTAAAACCTCCACCGCTTGACACCTCTGTAATTTAAATATTTTCTATCAGACATTTACAGGTATTGTACCAAAACTTCCCTGACAGTGTAATAACTGCTTTTTGGGAGTACCTCGGAGTGAAGCTGTGAACAGTATCTTACTATCATGTAGTTAGCACACCTGTCTCCTGCAAAATTACGGTATGTTTTACTATGAACATGTCAGAGATATAAATGGGCAATGATATAAAGACATTTAACAACACACACCCGTGCGCATGCTCACACACATACAACATTATGTACTAAACCCCCCACACATGAGCAATGATTAATAATTATTAAGTTCTCATCTCAGACACAGTGTCATTCCTAGTGGCCCATGCCTATAATGGAGGTGAACTTTAAAAAGGTCTCTTTAATTGCAGACTAAGGCCTCTGATAAGATTATGTATTAGGCTGAATAGTGGCCTCCTCGTTATGGTTTGGAAAGACAGAAAACCATGTCAGCTTGCTACAATGAGCAATGCGGGAGTAATGAGCAAAGGTCATGTTGATGGGGGGGTCAGTGTGAGAACCTAATCCATTAGCTAATGAGAAGAACAGACAATGTCCCACCAACATAAAAACGGGTTTAATTGCATCCTATGCATTTCTGCGTGTCCTCCATTATACGTTCAGTATTGGAGTAAAACAGAATTAAGCCTCACAATTGTGTCATTGTGTCCCGTAGTTGGCCTTTGCAGTTCTAATATTCAGATGAAATGTTCCTTTTTGTGACTTTCTGTGTTACTGAATCATCAGTAATCTGAGCTAATCACGCCATAAACTGGGCCCCACGGTGGAGCTCCATAACCTGTATGAGAGGAGGACGTCCTAACAAGCACAACCAGAGACTGTGTTGATGGCAAATGCTTTGCTGTTGCAGGCGGGTAACTGCAACACTGCATATTGTGTCCTTGTTTTTGTGGATATTTGGCATCTGAGAGAGAGAGAGAGGGGAAGGGTAGAGAGTATAAGAAAGACAAAGAGTGAGGGATTGTGTAAGAAAGAGAGAAGGTGTGTGCAAAAAAAGTCTGTATATTGTAATTACTTGTCCTGATGGTTTTATACGTGCATCAAAAATGTAAGGAAAGAATATCCCACCAACACCCCCGCACGCTATTTGTAAGTTACTGAAGCATGTAATTATCACTTAAGTATTATCACTTAAGTATTAAGCATGTATTATCACTTACTTACTTCATTCCTACTTCAGTGGGGAGGTGCAGGTAGGAAGCGGGAGGTGGACCTGTCCGCTCACAGGCTTGGCCTGCAGTCACTGCTGTAGAGTGTAAACACGGAGTCTGGAGCTCTGGAGACTTCCTCTGTCCACCACCAACACACTCCGCCTGGCCTTGAGAAGGAAGAGCAAGCTTACACGTGTGTGTCCTTACAGCACCTAAGCCGAGATTGTCCGTTTCAAGGTGGGGACATAAAGCATGTGGCAAACATGTCTGCTATCCCATCATGCCTGACATTGATTGGAGCCTCTGTAGTTGTACACTTCTCCTCTCGCAGCCATAAAGACAAAAGCACCCAAACACAAACGTAACTGGCTAGATTTATGATTCGGCTGCTTACTCCGGTGGGATCGAACGCTTAATGCTTGATTTAAGCATCATACTGACATACTAGCTTCTGGTAAAATGTTACGTGGGTTCAGTTGTTGGATTCTGATTAACTGCTGAGGTTGGCCGCTTTGGCGCTAGTCTTTCATGCAGTGTTTTAAATGCTGTTTTAGCACAGTGTCATATTTCTCTCAGAATTATGAATGTTTTGTCCCAGAGGACTACAAAGGGAGTTCATAATGGCATACGTTAAGCCCTTAACATCCGCTTAAGACCCCTCCCTGCTCCGCGATGTGTTTTTGTGCCTTATTTCTCCACATGTCCAATGTTTGCACAAGGTCCATGTAGCTTCGCCCCGACGTCCTGTCACATGGGAGACATCCCCAGCGGAGCCCACAGAGACAGAACCGAAGCTCTTGCACCAAGTAATTTCTGAGGGCCTTGCTCTAATTTCCTTAACCTATATGCCCACCACGCCAACACCATCAACTGTTTAGGTGAAATGATAAATAATTTTAGAACACAACAAAAAAAAAAAAGGGTGAAAAGCCATTCGGCTAGGTTGAATTACTGTAATTGTAACATTGTCACAAAAGATGTAGTGTGGATTTCTGCAGTTTCTCATTTTAAGACTATAATGAAAGAGGCTGTCAGAGTTAAACTGTCGAACTCAGCTGTAAGGGAAAAAAAAAGGTCTTATCCAGGCTGCTGGCCTGGCTGAGTGTAAAGGAGAGCAGCAGGAAGAGAATCGTTTAGCTCCAACTCAATACAGCTCAGTGTGCTGCATTAAAGCGCGCAGGGTTTTAAAGGTGATAAAAGACCCAGGCACAGCATATCACTCTGGAGATAAGAGAGTCACCCTCCTCCCATCGGCTACGGGCCTTTATTGCACCTGGCAGCAAATTAGGACGGGGTACGAGGGGGTAAAAGAACACGCTAAACCACTGGACTGCATTCAGGACCTTGGTGGCTTTAGAAGTGCTGACATTTGCGAACCTTTGGTTGATGACAGTAGCAATGATGAATCTGATGATGGTGATGATGATGGTAGTGATGGTGATGATGATAGTGATGAGTCATGATGAGGATGGTGGTGACAGAGATGATAGTGATGATGAAAATGTTGATGATAATGTTGGTAATGATTATAATAATGGTGACAGTGATGGCACTGGTGATGATAATTATGATGGTGATAGTGATGATGGCATTGGTGATGTTGATAATAATGGTGATGACTGATGATAATGTTGATGATTATGATAGAGATGATGATTATGACAGTGATGACACTGGTGATGATTATGATGGTGATAGTTATGATGGTGATGGTGATCACAGTGATGATGACACTGGTGATGATGATGTTTATGATTGATTGATTGATTGCTTTATTGTCAATACACATTGCACAAGTACAAGGCAACGAAATTGCGTTCCCCCGGGCCCTGGTGTAAAGCTCCGCGAACCCAGAGTGGCCCCGCAGCGTCAGAAACGCGCATAATGATGATTATGATGGTGATGATAGTGATAATTGTTAATTATCAGTAGAAGGGCTGAAAGGCTAGTGTTTAGGGTTAGGGTCTGAAGCAATGAAAAACTCGTTCTATGACTTGTTTTAAATATGAATTCCTTCGTCTTCTTTTCGTTCATATTTCTACTTATTAGTATTACATTTTACTGGAAAATATAATGCTTAGTACTCCAGTAATTTCTTAAAGTTTCATTTTACTTTGATGTACATAGGCCTACAATTTTCCATGCGTCATTAAATAGCCGTAGTTCAACAAGTAGTTTGACAGCAATAGTTTCAGTCATGACTGAAACGTCCTGGGACTCTACGGCAGAACATTTCCTATCTATAAGACTGCAGTCGCTGGGAGAACCGAGGTGAGAGCCTGTGGCCGCGTATCCAGCATCCTGACGCCTTCCCCTACACTCCAGCAGGCCGAGAGAGCGGAGACCGAGATGATCCGGCGCAGTACTGGCAAGCGCCGCATGTTATCCCCTCCAGAGACACACACAGACGGCAAAAGACCTGATGTGAACAGGAAAAAATCGGGGTGACTCAGGCAACGTTCAGACGATTGCAAATATTTTCTGTGCCCTCCAAAAAAAAAAGCAAAGAAAAAAAACAATGTCTGGCGAGGCGTACTACATGACAAACACCCCCCCACACCCGACACGCACGTCCCAGCAGCACCATAACCCTACCCCGAGCGCATTTGCATAAAACATTAAGCTGAACAAAATGATTACACCTGACAAGCTGAGTTGGAGGGAGAACATCGCCGGTGGCAAGCAGTTACTTGCGGATCGTGCAATCATTTCCTCGTCAAGGAGCCGTTTCATGACTGGCTTTTCTTAGCACTGTCACGGTGCAGCCGGGCGATTAATCTCGGGGCTTTTGTTTTAGTCTGGGAGCCCTCCACCCCTGGCTGGCCCTCCCACAAATCCAATAAGTCAGCCTTAAATCAGGTTACTCTGCACCGCACTGATAGGGCATTGTGATGGATATGCCAAAATTGATCTGAGGTGCCGTTTTTTGTTGTAGCCGTTGTTGTTTGTGCGGGCGTGCTCTGTAAAATCATGCCTCCGCGATTCTGCTTTATGCTACTAAATGTTTGTCTTGTAATGCAATTAAAGCGCGTGTGTAAGCCTCCCCCGCGCATACTCGTGATTGTTTGTAGCGCGCACCAAATTCACAAGCAGCTGTTTTTTAACGACGGCACTTAACCCGAGGTGGAATGGAATAATTCCGGGGAAATATTAAAGGAATCGGGTGCATCAGGGTTGACAAGCTGGTTCACGTTCAAGAAGATGAGCGTCAAAACATTAATATCCTCCTTACTCGTCTGAGTGACTGATGAAGACCCTTAATGTTGAGCTTTCCGGTATAAAATGGCGCTCAGATAAAACGGAGAAAAGGGGAGAGAAAAAGAAATTATTACACAGCTTCATATTTTCACGCAAAGGGGGTGGGAGCGATAATATTTGGTGGAGTATTTGAAAGTGCAAACTTAAGGACTGAGTGCTTCTAAGGGCTGTCGGCGACAGAAGCGGGCGTGATCTGCTGTATGACAGACGGTGTCAAAAACCCGGGTGATGTGTCACACCGACAAAACTTTTCAAAGGAGCAACACGCGCACGTGCAGCCATTGAAGTACGCTGCAAACCTAGCTCCCAGTGTTAGCCCCGCAGTTCCGGGGTGGAGGCGGCAGCGCTAAATTATGCATTCCGCGGCTGTCTGCGCGAGTGCGCCACCAAACTTTAAACACGTCAATACGCTGCTCTGTATGTCTGGCTAATGCCCGAAAGGAGAAAATATGTAAAAACCACACTAACTTGCAAACATGCGCCATGCCAGCCATGTGCCACCAAACTTTGAAATGATAATTTCAAATGAAACATGACAAGTTTTTTTTATTTAATCTAATATCAACTTTTAGGCTGGAATGACTATAGTGGAAGGATCACATCTGTTGGAAGCACAAATCTGGCACTATAGTTTGAGAAAGATTTTAAAGTTTTAAAGTTTAAGTTTCATTCATGGTTACAAAAAATGTCATTTAACTGTCTCCTCATCACATGCACACTGCAGTTCAATAGATTAACTGACTGGAAAAGTACTGAAAACTGAGAAACTTTACAAAACACACAGGTCTTCTCCTTATAATTCATTTTATTAGCAAAGGGAATTCGAATGTGTTATTTGTTAATGCCTAAAATAATCTAAAAATGTCAGATAAGATGGTGAGAGCAACAGCCCATAGACACAGCCCTTCTATAAAAGCGTGCACCGTTCCGACCCCTGTCTGTTATTGCAGGGCCCTTGCCCATGCTTTTACGAGTGTAGTAACTCTGCTGACCTCGTGGGGACCAGGAGCATCTGAAGACCATTACCCTAAAAAAGAAACACCCAGCCTATTGTTTGCATCTTGCCAGCTGTGTCTGTTTCCATAACCCATTTTCCTTTTGTTAAGCTATGGTGCAGCTATAAAAATTCCTTGTTGTATTTTACCAGACCTGAACTTTTAGCCTATGGCCTGTTGCTTGAGGATAGGAAGAGAGAGAGAGGGAGAGTGAGAGAGAAACAGAGAGAGAGAGTGATAGAGAGAGAGAGAATAGGAAAGGGGGCGGAGTCTGTAATCATCTAATCCAAACATACACTCGGAGAATCTCATTACTCCTCGCAACAGTTCCATTTTATCTTTATCTGGTTTCAATCAGCCCTGTCCCATTCAAGCATGGCCCAGAAACGTGATTCCTTTTGTGGAGAAGCTGGCCAGCCTTTAGCGGGGCTATCAGCAAGCGCCATGTTTGTCTTGTCCATCATGTTCTCTGAAAGGCCAGCCGTTCTGATGGCGCAGTCAACAGGGAGAATAAGTTCCCTGGCACGGGCCACGACGCTGCTTCTCGTCATCCAGCCGGCGACGGCCGGGCCCGTGACATCAGCCCTCGTCTGTGAAACTAATGGCTGTGTGGAGACCCCCACCCTCCTCCTCCTCCTTCACCCACTCCTCCCCCGCCAAGTGGCCCACATGTAAACGGACATTAAAACGAAACTCGAGCCTGGCCCTGGAATCTGTAAGGTGTCCATTTTTTTCCCCCTAATTCTCTGTCTTCTTTTTTTCAATGGCAGGGCAAAAAAAAAAAAGATTCGTGGGTCAGGGAAAGGTGAGGAAGAGGCGGCGGCAGCACCCCGGGTGAACCAGCTCTGGAATCCGAGATTAAAAAACTCCAGAAGTGGAGTCGGAGATAATCACAGGATCTGGAATTCACAATAACAAAGCGGCCATATATCTACCTGTCTCCGTGCTTCCTCAGAGGGATGGGCCAAGAGGTCAACAAAATGGCTGCATTCCATCAACAGCTCTTTCTTCTCCCTACTGGGAAGGTGTGTAGAAGGAGCCATAATGGAGCGTCTGAAGCGGACTGTTTCCTCGCAGGAGCGAGCCGTCAGTGTGTTTCGGTGTGGGTTTGCGTTCATGCTTTAGTACTTTCCTGGCTGGCCAGTCAGAGTGCTTCGATGTGAGGTTTGTGTTTAAGTAGCAGCGAAGAGGGTAGAGCAATTGTCAATGTAGATATAATTTACACAGCTCTCTTCATGCAGGGTATTTTAGTCTCTGTTTTCTCTCTCTCTCTCTCTCTCTCTCTCTCCAGACCTCTCTTTCCCCCTCTCTCTCTCCTCCTCTAGGGAAGTCCATTTGAAGAGGTGCAGTGTTATGATAACTGGGTGATTTACGCAGCGCTCCGTCTGTATCCCTGTTCTGACAGCTTCATTGCATATTTTCGTTTGTTCAGATTATTTGCTTTAGCTCAAGTACTTGCACTTATCCAAACCTCTGTCATCACCCACAATTCACTGGCTCACCACATCATCATGGCGCAGTAGTTGTGGATGAGGTGATCTCTGTCCTTCACATTTGATATTAGACTCTGGAAGTGGACACTCAGGGGCATCAAGATGATATAAAAAAAATTTCTTTTTCATCACACGGAAAATGTGTAAGTAGCCTCGGGCTGCAAATGCAGAATAACGCGGTGGTATAAAACGCAGTCCAGAGGGAGCATCTACCCCAGAGGAATCCTCAGACTGGTGTGTGAGGGGACGGAGCTAAGTGTACCTCATCCAGTACATTCGCCTGTAAATTGTAAAATAATACAGCCACAATCACATTACAGCACTGTGTATTGGTTTTGTAGAGGATAACCTCTGTATACACAGCAGGCCTTACTCTGAGTTCTGTGTCTGCCAGAGCTCCAATACTTTTACCTTAATTTATCGATTACCCTGCCTGGAAAAAAAAGAGAAATAGACTCACCCAGCCTCTAATCTCCCCCTTATGGCCATATTCAAATTATACGCTTTCCAGTCGAAAATTGAATTGCAGTAAAAATTGACTTCCTGTTTGGACATAGTTATAAATTTCATTCATATCGACAGCCTCCAAACAGAAAACCTATTGCCCAACGTTTAATTATTGAGAACATCGATTTACAAAATGATTTATTTTGCTGTATCTCTGCTAAACGGCCTAACTGTGCACACATATTGCGGTATGTTATCCTGTTTTTTTTTTTTAATGAAATTAAACGCATGCTATGATTTTAGAACAACAAAGTGGGACTCTGGAAATGAATGAGCATTACGTTGGCGGAAGGGAGAGTTTTAATGTATTTGCAGGCTCTATGCTTAACTATTCTGCTTACATTGTGATTTTTGTCCAATCCAAACGTTGTGTCTGAGAACAAGAAATAACAAGTGAAGTGGTTATAAAAATCAAAGTTTGACTTTGAAGTTTTCTTGTGACCTAGTTGCAAAATACAGCTGAGATACTCATTGGTTTACTCTGCTATTATTTTCAACGGGCCCTTTCACGGTATTTCCTTTGACAGCTTTATCAGTTACATCACAATAAAATTTGTGACTTCTACAACATGGGGATAGTAGATGAACCTTGGGGAACTGTAATTTATACAAAGAAAAAGTGTATATAGCCTTCACGGCGGATGAAGACATCGGGTCAGGACGTTCCCAGCTCCACCTCCTCTCCCAGTGTGCTTGCCTTGCTCTCCATGGTTGTGGTATTCTCAGGGCCATCTTTCAAAAGCAACCTGTGCCCAATCAATCCTCTGCAAAAACAGCAATACCAAGAACAACAACAACAAAAAAGTCCACATCACCTGTTGCCCAGACCTGCAATGACGAAGACAAAAAAAAGTTGAGCCCAAAAGTAGGGTGGGGGATGGGATGGGGTAATGGGGGGGGGAGTGGGGTAATATGGGGTGGGGTAAGATGGGGTGGGGTGTGAGGTTCAAGGCACTGACCATGCCTCTTCCATATCGCTCAGCTGCCATCCAGTGATTTCACCCTGCCGGGCTCAGGCAGGGAGATTAATGGTGGTCCGACCGGAAGACAGAGGCTCCGGGTCGCACCTCACACCAGGACCAGACTCACACCAGGACTGGAAGAAATTAGTAGACACAGTGCAGCACATTCAGATCCCGTGCCAACACTGGTGAGGGGAAGAGGAAGAACCCCCACCCACCCACACAACCACCTACCCCCCCCCCCGTCCCGTCCCGTCCAGGACAGATAAAGCAGATGAAATGGAACGATGCAGCAGGTAAAACGCAGCTCCTGGCAAGGCCACGATGTGCACATGGAGTCATGCATGCATGTGCACACACACACACACACACACACACACACACACACGCTAAAGGGAAGGGGATATAAGGAGCAGTAGAAGGTGAGGCCCAGTATTAACCCCAGCTGCAGGCCTGGATGAGCCCTGTAGCTGCTTGGCCTTCGCTCAGCTCTCTGGGGCTTGATATGGGGATATCATGTTTAGCTCGCCCCGGGGCTGTGCTGCTGCTGAGGCAGTGCAAAGAACTGGCTTGCTTCCAGCTTACCTGTGTGTGTGTGTGTGTGTGTGTGTGTGTGTGTGTGTGAGTATGTGTGTGTTCTAGGGAGAAAAAAGTCTGTTGCATTATCCTAACTGATGGAACTAAAGCTCTTGAGTTGTAGGACTATCATATCTCTTTGTCCCACTGTCACTCTGGTGATTTATTCACTCTCAGCAGCTGTATCAATTAACCAATCACATATAGTCTTGCATGTGTGTCTCCTCACCTTCTTACCTGTGGGTGTTTATGGGACAGGTCTCCTGATTGCGGTTCTCATCAGTGTGGTGTTTTGATGGCTTATCTGCTTTGTGCCTTGTGGATTTGTGCCACATGCGATGGCACCAGCTCTGCCCTGAGTGCCCAACAGACCCACGCTGCACTGCTGCACCGCTGCACCGAACCTCCCTGCTCCTCACACTCGCTGATCTGTGGTGTGGTGGAGGCCTGGTCTGTGGTGTGGTAGACATCTGGTCTGTGGTGTGGTGGAGGTCTGGTCTGTGATGTGGTGGAGGTCTGGTCTGTGGTGTGGTGGAGGTCTGGTCTGTGGTGTGGTGGAGGTCTGGTCTGTGGTGTGGTGGAGGTCTGGCTTGCTGAAGGAGGCACATGGTTCAAGCTTCACCGTATTTAGATTCTGCTGAATATGGCCATGTGAGAGATTCTCTTCAGACAGAAGGGCTGAATATCAACAGGATTTCAGACAAAACTCAAACAACGGTGATCAAAGCATGAAGGGTGGCGTTTTCAGTATAGGGTCACTTCCACAGCACGGGCAATATGTCCCAGTCTCAGGTCCTGGTTCACTAGAGGTGGTGGAGGGCAGGGGAAGTAAGAATAGCAGCGTGTTTCTGCTTGACTCCAGACACACACCGTTTCCTTTGGCCCCTGAAGCCCCTGCACAGCTCACTTCAGCTCATTTTTCTTTCACAGCATCTGATGTTAATGACTCTTGCGCTGGATTGGTGATAGACATCTTATTTATTATCCAGACAGATAAGCTTTGGGGCCCATTCTTAGCGTTGGGATGCCAGAAATTTAAATTTAATGCCCAGAGTCCACAGGGCTTGTCAGAGTGACAGTATGGCCCAAGGCATAGGTGTACTGAACTTTTCAGATATGTCTTACACACTCACACACATATACACACACCCACACACCAAAGCGAGCTCAGAAAAATGACCTCATGGGAGAGATTGCATGGGCCTGCATTCACTCTGCTCCCTGCAATATTTGTCCTTTGGCCTTGATCCATTGCACCTTCCAAAATATTTCTCCTCAACTCTGACTGGAGTATTTACTCTAGTATAACATTTTCCCTAAACATATCACAGGTTTTTGTGTTCGGGAAAAATATACTGAAGGCATGGAATGTGAACATTGGGTTTCAGTCAGTCGTGGAGAAGACGGGGAACGGGAGGGCAAATAGAGTTGTGATCATTTGTGGAATGTTTCACGTTACTCCGCCATCACTCTTCAGAGCTGCTAACTGGTTGAGGCTGCTGGCGTGGCATAGAGCTGCAGAGATGGAAGCACTTTGGTCAGATACATCCATCACACTGCGCATGAGGTCATCATTTCCACATTTCCGCCTTCCTCAGAGGGGTGGAGGCGGGCCTAAGCGGGCCGGCCCTGCTCCACCCGCAGCAGGAGCCCCAGAGGGCCGCGTTCCCCTCGTTCCCCAGCCAGATGGGACGGTTTGGGCCTGTGCCGTGCAGACCTGACACAGTTAGACAAGCGTATTAAAAGTCCTGAGAGCAACAGAGGGCTTTTGTCCGTCACAGCACCGAGCGCTAGCGTTGGGTTTCCGTCTCGCCTTTCAGTGGCTCGCCGAGCCCCGTGGTATGCGTTCCGTACTGTAGGGGAGAGTATCCTGTCTCGGTGAGTTTCCAACTCTTTTATTTGTCTGGAAAATGATCTACTTATGCTACTGTCCATGCAGGCTGGCTGTAAGTGTATCATGACTAGAACGAGCCTTCCCTGTCCTCTCTGCATTCTGGCCTGACAGAGAACATCAGAATCCAAATGCACACACATACATTCTTATATTGGATAAAACAGTGAACAGGTAACAAAGTCATTCATTAGGTTTGGTTCAGTAGACTCATTACCATTTCTGGTGCTGTCTGTTATTTATTTCCACCCATCAATCCTTCTGCCTGTGCCTTCTGCTCCACATTCCACCACCAGTAAAAAAAAAAAAACACCACATTTTATGTTGATACAAGATACCAAGGATGAGTGTGTCCCTGGGGCAGATGGGCTTGGGGAGGGGCGTGTCCTGGGATCTGCGGATTTGTGCTGGGACATGCAGGACTAATCACAGCACCTGTGTCCTTTATGACATAGCTGTGAGGTCACATGATCAGACGGCGCTTTGAGCGCCCCAACGCACCCTGGCCAGTCAACACCTCTGGGTGACCTCCCATTAACCCGGACAAGAAGAGATCCATCTCCCAGCCTCCAGGGTTGTCCGGGTTGTCGCTCGGACAGCTCGGCCTGAGAGCGGACGGAAAAGCACGGAGTTACGGGAGAGCTTCCTAACGATTACCGCACGGCGGACAAGAAAAGAGCGGCCAGCAGACGAACCGGTGCGGCGGGTGACGTGAGCGGCTCTGCCGGCCCGGCGGAGAGTGATACCACATGCAGGGCCGCGTGCGTATCTGGTAAATATTATTCTGGGGTGATGGCTCACGTCCTCCCCAAAGCAGAGCTGCCTGTGCCTCTGAAGAGCGTAATGTGGAACAGAAGGGCAGCTCTTCTCTCACTGTCCGCTGCATTAACCCCAATCAGCTTGGAGAAGGCATCCTGACATCAGGAGGGATGGGGGGGGAGTGGGGGGGTGGATGGGGAGGACGCAGGGCAGGACAAACTGAATTCCTCCCCTTTTGAAAGATTTAGCTTGATTGGCTCATTTTTTATAGCATGTATTCCTGTGCTCGTGGGGCCCTGAATTAGAGATGGCGTGAAGGGCTCGTTTTTCCTTTGGGCCTGTGTCTCTGCACTCTGCGGTGTCCACATGTGGAACCTGCCTCTACAGTGCGCCTTGTCTTTCTCTTACAGGACATCCCTCATCTGTACTGTTCACAAACGTACAAGATGTTAATGCAATTCCTCTTTAATGAAACACACCTTTTACAGAGAACGCTTTTCTTTCTCTGGACAAAGGTTTAGTGAAGGTTCACACTTAATGTTGCACACATGGTTTTCTCTAGACTTGCTACTGAAATTACACTAAAGATATAATTCTAGATATTTGGTTTCATCTGGGATTTCTCTACTTTGAATTCAATTTGAATTGCTTTCTGTATAAATTCTATCAATTAAACTCCTTTCTTTTCCTTTCATTCATTCAATAATGCCAATACTTTTCATTTGTCAAAAGCAAAAACTAACATTGCGTCTTCTTCTACACAAACAGATGCAAATCTCCGTGTCTGTGGTTCACTTCACAGCTTCGTTTCTCGTTCATTACTGGGAGTCCACTGCTGGTCCTCCTCGGTAAATGCTCCAGAGACGAATCCTTCGCATGTACGCGGAGCATGTCATTAATCAGAGCCCCGAGGCTCCCATGTCTCCTCATCCCACCCGTCTGTCCAATCTCTACACGCATGTCCCCCAAATGCCATCGCCCATGACAGGTAAAGCAGCCCAGAGAAGTCGCGGTGCCACTGTCATGACGCTGACGAGCCTTCTGCCTGCCCCGCTTTTACTGACATACATATTCATCGCTCCTCCGCGCGCCCGCCGCCGCCCGTGGCTTGTGGCATGGCCCATCAAGCCTGTGCCGTAATTTTATTCCTAATTACAAGCCCCCCCTCTCCTGCCCTCCAACATCCCTGTGGCGCCAGAGGTGGTTGAGGGGTACGCTAAAGCGGGTGCCAGGGCTTGTCGTGGTTGGCATGGTGACTGCGTCCAGAGCCGCTCTGTTCCCGCCTCCTCGGGGAGTCCCTCTCCCGCTCTCTTCTCCCCTGACAGAGCCGTCGCCATCTTACCCGCCGTGACAGAACGGCCTTGTCGAACGTTACCGCTCATTCTGACTCAGTGATCTATCACTGTTAACTGTCAGGTTTTTCCTGTATCAACTGGGCCTGCTGCTCACCTAATGGCTTTCCTCACTGTTGATTTAGCAATGCAGGCTTCTCGAATCAGATTAAAGCCTCTCAGAAAGAGCCGGCCACAGCCTGCCGTCCCAGCAGCCCCCTGTTTGACAGTAAGCATGCTTTATGAGGCGGCCATCCTTCTTTAAGTCCGTGCCCTGACAGACGGGAGGCCAGACCACGGCATGCATCAGTGCTGACATGCCAATATCCGCTCTGTCCCCCAGTGAGCTGGGATCGCCGGTCCGGACCCCCCCCACCAAAAAAACACCCCCTCCCGCCGTTGCTCTTCACACACCAGACTTCCAGGGCCCCTACACACGCTTCCTGTCGATACTCAGTTTCTCGGTTTTACAGCCTAAAGAGAGGTTCATTGGTCCTTTCTTGTCCCGATAGCAACATGCCCCATGCTATAAACGTATAGGCCAAATTCTGGAGTCTGAGCTACAGCAGAATGCTACGTGATGGCTCTTGGGTGTCATGTTTTATATTCTGTGAGTCAGCGCAGTGTGCCTTAATAAAGCAGGTCTCAGTATTGTAGGAAGAGTCACCTGATCTCTGGGCTCTCCTCTGCTTGCCCGGCTACATCTTTGTGCTGTAATCTATCCATCTCTCTGGCCTATCTGTTTGAGACTCACCACACTGCTTCACGGGGTATCATTTAGCATAAAAGATTTAGCAGCTTTTTTCTTTCTTTCTTTCTTTCTCTCTCTCTTTCTATCTCTTTCTCTCTTACCTCTGTATCTCTTTCACTCTCTGTATCTCTTGCCATCGTGCTGCCAAATTAGTGGACATTTGTGTGGGAGCCATTGCACCATGACCCACACCCTTCAACGTTTCCCCAGACTGAAATGACCCATCGTCTGAGGTCAACTAATAGCAAAGGTGCTTCCCAAAGTGTAACATACTGAAACATGTGCTTCCATTCAAATGATGGTATCCTATCAGACATTAATGGTGGGAATGGTGGTGGTGGTGGTGGTGTGGGGTGGTGGTGGTTGTCAGTGGCAACTTCCCTGGGATCTTGTTTTGTGAGGTTTTGTGAGGTGCACACTGGCCCGGCTGTGTAGTGACCCACCTGCGCCGACTGTAACAATCAGAGAGTAAAAACAGACTCCGAAAAATAAATAAATAAAGCAGCAGTCTCCTGAGGCGGAGCCAGGGGTCAGAGGGCACATCCTGTGCAGCTGGACCCAAGTCTTCAACATGGCTCGTTGTCAAGGACGACCGAGGCGTGAGAGCATGGATTCTCCAAACTAATGGCAATTTTGCTTGTAGAAGAAGAGTTGGGACTCCTTGAAGGTCCACTATTAATTACTCTGACTGATGCTGGGTTAGATTTGGACTCATTTGGCAAAAGAATACAGATGATGACCAAATACATTCCTGTATGTTCTGCTTTTTAATTTTCCCAGTCTTTAATAAAAAAATCACAACATAAGGTATAATATAAAATAAAGTAAACTTACACAAACATGTAGGCAAAGTAGCACAAAACTTTCTGTAAAAATGTGGAGAATTCAGGCTGCCAAGAAGAAGTGCCATTGTTTGGAAAGACGAGATATGGAGATTTATCTTCGTATAGATACAGAGATTTATCTTCCCGTGCTGGCTGAAGGAGGCTGGCCAACCTCCTAAGATGAGAAAGGCCATCTATTAATGTAGTCGTGGGAACATTTGCATATTCATAATCAGCAATTAAGCAAATAATGAGCAATGGAATATTCATCATTCCATTTTCAAAATGCATTTTGTTTTTATATAGAATTGGAATTGGACATGACTCTTCATTTGACTATTAGCAAAGCCTGTTTTCCATTTCACCCATTTTTCAGGGGTACAGTTGCTCTGTCAGACTGCCATCACAGAAGCGTACATTAATAATTGTCTGTCAGAATCAGAGGGAACTGACAGACAGCTCGTTTGGAATGTTGCATGAAACTATTTCACAGTTCAGCGTCAAGGTTGTGCTACATCAACCAAATCCCTGCTAATCTCAGGCGCCAGTCAGCTCTGCCCGGCAGACAGGAACTCTGGGACAAGCTGTATGTTGACATGTTTTCCTCCACCACCATGCTCAAAACATATATTTTTGTTACACTTTATTCATGTGGACATGCAGTGCTGGAAAAGGTTTTGATTCCCTATAAAGGTATTTAATGCACAGCAAATATTTATGACACTGTCCGTGGTGCGGAAATATTGCATTCGGTGCTGTATATTCTCAGTTAATCAACCATTACAAAACAAATGAGTGGAGGGTAAGAGTGTAAGTGTGTGAGGTTGGTGGATGTGGGTGGAGGGGGGTTTGGCTGGTAGACACGTTGATCCCAGAGGAAGCATGGCCTTATTTACTTCAGCAGTGACATGCTCGAACAGGAATCACACTAAACACAGTCCTTCAACCCAATATTCCTTACTGATATATACTGTTTATAGTTAACTTTTCTGCAGCACTGATACCGTCTACACGTCGACGCATATCGCACAGAACACAAACCGAACTCTTTGCTTTTATCTCCGAAAATAAGTTCAGGAGATAATCTGGGGAAAAACACAACATATTCTTTGCCAGCACTTAAGGTCTATATCGCCGTGCCTCAGGATATCCTCTTCCCGTCAGGAAGTATTCCCTCTCTCCCTCTCGTTCTCACACCTATTTGAATGGTACGGTTCTAATGAGCATGTGCGTATGTGTGTACGTTTTCCTTTTCACATCACATAGCATGTCACAGGGGCACTGTCTAATTCAAAGCCATATCTCCATCTCCTAATTTAAATTGGCGATTTTAATGCAGATTGCATTACAGAGTTAGAAATCATGTGGGATTAGGAGACGCCGCTATTACACTGACTTCATAATCATTTAAGCTTTTAGATTGGCCTGATTTGTCATGCGGTCACATACAAAGAGTCGTCCACTTCTCCTGCCTTTTGGAGGGGGGGATTTCCTTCGGTGGATGTGAAACGTGAGCGATCTGTCCGTTTCGGAGCTGTTGCCCCAAGGGCCGCGCCTCTCTACCGCCTGACAGGCCGGTCCCCTTCCCCTGCTGCTCCGTCTGCCCCACACGGTCACCCCCTCCCTCCATCTGCCGTTCGGCCCCGGCCATGAAAAATCAATAGTGGCTCCATTTGCCGTATCATTGCCACATCCCTAAACTCCGGATGGTAATGATGCTATGATAACCCGCGGGTGAGATGTGCAGGGCAGATTTTAGACTGATCAATACCCCTGATGTGCATTATACGCCCTTTTCGCTGAGTATCCACCAAGCTCGACCTGCTTGCGCTATGTTATATGACGTCTCATTTGCAGTGTTATACCTCTACAGTTTCCACCCCTCAGCAGATTACATATTTAAACTTTTCTACCGTGACACCATTCTAATATGACCTGTAACTGCTAATGACAGCAGCACAGATTTTCTTTCTGTCTGTTGCACAAGTGTAGTGTGTGTGTGTGTGTGTGTGTGTGTGTGTGTGGTGTGTGTGTGTGTGTGTGTGTACTGGCACTGCATGGTGGCCTGGCCCCAGTCCATGCCAGGCATGATATGAGATTGTCATGACATCACTCCACTAATGGCTTTTCCCTAAATGAGCATGCTCACCTTGGGGAGATTTTTATTTATTTTTTGTGAGGGTTCTCTCCGTTATGAGTTGCCCTGACAAACCCCACTTAAGCTGAGCCTTGTGCTTCCTTAACATGTATTTAATCCCCTCATTAAAGATATATGAAACTGGAAATCAATGGGGGCTCTGGGTTAGATCCTCAAGCTCCTTACAGAGGCTCTAATGGCTACACGCTGTTCAACATTATATGTTCCACTTAGTGTCTATATACATTACAGTCCTTTGTAGAGAAGCCCAGGCAAAGTGGTCATGGACAGACAGAGTTTAATCCAGGTACACTCCAATGACTCCACCAACCTGATTGACACTAACCCCACTCCAATGACTCCACCAACCTGACTGACACTAACCCCACTCCAATGACTCCACCAACCTGATTGACACTAACCCCACTCCAATGACTCCACCAACCTGACTGACACTAACCCCACTCCAATGACTCCACCAACCTGACTGACACTAACCCCACTCCAATGACTCCACCAACCTGATTGACACTAACCCCACTCCAATGACTCCACCAACCTGATTGACACTAACCCCACTCCAATGACTCCACCAACCTGATTGACACTAACCCCACTCCAATGACTCCACCAACCTGATTGACACTAACCCCACTCCAATGACTCCACCAACCTGACTGACACTAACCCCACTCCAATGACTCCACCAACCTGACTGACACTAACCCCACTCCAATGACTCCACCAACCTGATTGACACTAACCCCACTCCAATGACTCCACCAACCTGACTGACACTAACCCCACTCCAATGACTCCACCAACCTGACTGACACTAACCCCACTCCAATGACTCCACCAACCTGATTGACACTAACCCCACTCCAATGACTCCACCAACCTGATTGACACTAAACCCACTCCAATGACTCCACCAACCTGACTGACACTAACCCCACTCCAATGACTCCACCAACCTGACTGACACTAACCCCACTCCAATGACTCCACCAACCTGATTGACACTAACCCCACTCCAATGACTCCACCAACCTGACTGACACTAACCCCACTCCAATGACTCCACCAACCTGACTGACACTAACCCCACTCCAATGACTCCACCAACCTGATTGACACTAACCCCACTCCAATGACTCCACCAACCTGATTGACAGGCTGTGAAGTAGTATTTTGTGGGTCGTATTAATGTAGTATTTAAGGTTTTAGTCTGGTTATTTGGGACTCCAAACACTCCAAACACTTTTAAATTACTCTTAGTTTACTGGCACAGGGAAAATGGATTACTATGAGTAGTCTATGAGTACACTTTAAGATCTTTGTAACTTAGAGCACTTCATTTTGTTATTAAAATGTCACTTAGAATTCCATTTTTATCTCCCTAGACAAAAAAATAAATCACTATTAACTCAGTGAATCACTATTAAGGAGTCTGTCCATTTAAGAGTCTATCCAGTGAATCACCATTAAGGAGTTAATCCATTAAGGAGTCTAGCCAGTGAATCACTGCTGAGGAGTCTTATCACTGCAGGTGCAGTGGAGGCGGAGCTCTGGACAAATGGCCATAGCTGGTGTCCGAGCACTGGATGCCAGGGCTGGTGCGTATGCGTTGGGCCGACCCACAGATCTGTTCTCCAGGCTCCCCACACACCAAATTACGTTCTTGAATAAGAATGCGAGGAGTTGGGTTAGGGCCTTGAGGAAGAGGAGGGGTGTCCCCAAATGGAAGCGGAACGCTCTCCTTTCCGTCATTCCCAGGCAGTGATTACAGGGTGGAAAATGGTGGCAGTGTTTGTGAGAAAGTGACTGTCTGAGATGCTCTACGCTCAGCTGAGCATTGACAATGCAGCACCGCAGATCTCATAGATGTGGCAGTGCGTCATTTTAATGGCGCTGGTCCAAGCTCCTTTGTTCCCACATGGAGGATGAGGATGGGGCCCTTTTGGAGTCACATGTTCGCCCCAGAGAGAAGTTCAAAGATGACGATGGATTTGCAGTACAGTTTCAAGTTCAGGGAACATATTGTGGGAAGAATATTTCATGTTGTGGTGTAGGAAGTCCTGCCATAAAATAGACTTCTCTCTTAAACAGAAACAAATTTCCCCAATAAATAAATAAATATGTGAAAGTTTGCAGACATCTTGAGGACAACTTCAACTTGAGGGCAAACGTCTATGCCCAGTGATGGAACATCTGGGCAGACCTTGTATTAATGTAGTGTTGTCCTGTTTAAGGATAACACTCATAATCCTGTATGTTTGATTCTTAATCCTCTGATGAATCCAGCCTGTGATGTTGACATCTAGAACATAGACCCACCCTGGTCAACCACTGTTTGCCAAAGTCCTGGTGTATCTGCAAATGCTCATCAGTGACAGGTTTGCAGGCAGGTGGTGTTTTGTGCCTGTGGTCCACTGACAGGTTTGCGAAACTGTAAAAGATATTAACGGAGGCGAGTGAAAGCAACACTCAGCAGGGTTGTCAAGGGAGATTGACAAGCTCAAACAGATGATGCACACCAGGGCAGCCCCCCTTCCCCCCTCCCCCGAGTGCGAGTCCTGAGCCGCGAGCAGCTGCAGGGTCTCCTGGGTCGGCGGATCTGGTCACTCTCACCTGGTGTTAAACAGAAGACTCTGAAATGGGTCTGCAGTCGCTAGGTGGTGCGTCAGACACACACTCCTGCACCAAAGCGAAGTAAGGTGAGCCTGAGCACCATCAAATCTGACCGCTCCACACCGGAGCCAGGCAGCGTGGATGAGAGTCTGGATAGCACTTTGAATATTTGCAGAAATGCTTTGGGTTCATGGACACTCCCCATATGACAGCGTGACGACCCTTTAAATGTTACAATGGCTTTGAAGTGATTTCAGATTCATTTCGCAGATGACACTTACCGAGCGGAGCAGACTGGGTTATCATATTGCCCTGCCGCCGCTGCTGCAAAAAAGAAAAGAAAAAAAAAGGTTTGAAGCAAATAAAAGGTGCTGTTCCATGTCGATCGTTGGCTCGAGTCCATGCCTGTCCTTCTGCCCCGTGTGGTGTAGGTGCAGGGTAGTAGGGAAGGGGCAGTGGGGTAAGGCGCAGCTGCTCTCGGGGTGAGAGGGCCTGGGTGAGGGGTCACGGAAGGGCTCTTCCTGCACTGCAGTCATGGCCGTGGTCCTCTGGAGGCCCGGGCTGATTACTGCGGTGGGACCGGGCCGCAGAGTGTTTTCATTAGGGAGAGGTCCAAGATCATACAGGAAGGTTCCGGCCCATTAATACATTTGAAACGGCAAATGAAAGAGGCCTGGCAGGCCTGTGAGGGGAGTCATGGGTTATTTTGAAAGGGGAGAGCCCTGTAGAACGCTCACGAGAGCCTTAGTGAAGGAAGACCAAAATCATCTCATCCCCCCCCCCCCTCCCCGTAAGATCTGTGGGCAATTTTCCTGCAATTTACAATAAATTGTTTGTGAAATCCTTGTCGATTCTATTGCTAGGACTCCATTCCTAAGACCTAGAGAAATCTGCTTTAGTAAAGTTAGAGAAACGCTTGTAGCATAATCCTTGAAATATGTGTGCAGGAGAATAACTGGATTAAATGCATTTATAGTAAAAGAACCGTTTGAATCCTTATGCTTGTAAGAAACTTCTGATTAGGAAAAACTACTGTGAAGCAATCAGTTCTGTGTGTGCCTACGGTGGCCCGGAGTCATTCTTATCGCCTGTTCATTGTTATTTGTTTTTTGTTATTGACCATGACAGAAGTTCTGTTGACACCTAGTCATTTTTCCAAAAAACACTTGATAGCTTTGGTAACTAAAGATTACCTTGATCAAAGTAAAACTGCAAGGAATGTGTTAGTCTTGCAAGTCTAATAGGAAATTATGCTTTATAAAAGACTCAGTACATTGCTCTGTGTAAGTAAATCTTTATATAGCACTTTTCTAGAGCAAATCTCAAAGTACTTTCTAAAGTGCTTACAAGTGCTATACAATGCAACACAATAAAGTACAACATTCAATAAGTGACTAAAATACATACTGGCATAAAATACATATAGTTTAAGATGAAATTGGGCCACAGAAGTTGTAACGTTGGATCAAATGTATTGTTTAATTTAGGGTGATCAGCATAAATGCCAGTTAAGAAATACACTTACATAATTTGGAACCATGCACTGTTTCCAAAATATCCAAAATAACCTATATATATATATATATATACAAATATATATATATATTATATAAAACATATAATACAATAAACGATGGATTTTTGCAAGGAGAAGAAAGGATGCTGCATTTGTCTGCATTTCTTCCTGTGTTATTGGGAGAGTGTAATATCCTTGCGGCTTCACTGTAGGTGTGTATTACCAGCGTACAGCACCACCGTACATCAGAAAGAATCCTCAGGTCAGTTTCCCAACCTGTTAATATTTCATCTTGCATAGTTGTATAATGACTTGTATTGATTTCTCATTTTTTATTTATGCAGTCTGGTGCCACAGCAAAGTGCTAATCACAAACCTTCCTGAGAATTCTGTTCATTTCAGTTTCCACTATGAGGCAAGGTGTTAATATTGTTTGGCATTTAACCTCCTTCGACACGGACATTACGGGCACTGTTCAGATGGATTAGGATTATACATTTTGGTTGTAATGTGCATTGTAAAACAAGGCTCGGGTTTTCAGCGTTGCCTCTTAGCTGCACAGATTATGATTCCTCTGTCATAACACCCCAGAGGAACGTTGTGACAGGGAATATGAGAAAAGCCCTTCTCCTCGCCGCGTCTGTCCAGAGAAAAGGAGGAAAAAAATCAAATCAATTCAACTTTTGAACAGAACGTAATTTGGTCAACAGTTAATAACGTCGGTGGCAGCAGGCTCGTGAAATCTCTTTTGCGAGGGAGAACGTGGAGGGGACTTTTATGAGACGCCGCTTTTCCCCGAGCCAGGTTTTTGTTTACACTTTCATTATATCTCCAGCGCATTATCTGATGCCACCATCCCGGTTTCAATCTCGCCGCTCGGCCAGTTTTAATCTCAGGCCGCTCTCTCTGGCGCATCGCCCCTCGCGGAGCGAGCAGAGCAGGGAGTTTGTATTACTGCTCATGAATCAAGACGAAATGAAATGTACTCGCCAGCCCCTTCCACGTGGTTTTAATTTATGGCAGAGGACTGAGGATATGGAAAAAAAATGCTTTTAATGTAATCTGACCACTTAATTCAATACCTAATTTATGAGCCGTCTGATGTATAAGGAGCTGCTTGGAGATAGGATGGATTAGAAGCCATTCGGATCTTGATAGCTGTGTTGAGGACCCAAGTAATTATTTAAATCACAGAAAGTGTAGGAATTCATAATGCAGTAGTTGTATCCCAACTTTCCGACTTAAATGTTTTCATCGGAGCTTTTTTCGTTCAAGGGAAAACCATAATCAATATTTAGTTCATACACATCACTGTGTCGCAGTAATAGTTGGCTAATTTCCCTCCAGAAAGCCTCAGATTGTATTTCAAGCAGACCTGTTATTTCTAGAGCCTCTGAGCTTTATTGATGTCTCAGCTGTTAATATTACACCCCTTTGCCTCTCATCTGAGATCAAATCAATTTATGTGAGTTGGATTTAGGTTGTTTTGCCTTATCCATTATCATCAATCTGGATCCTGGTGGGTCTTTGGTTAACACATTAAGCAGTCCACAGGCGTTTGAAGGGAAATGGAATGGAGCATCATGTTTTAGTGCTGACAGCCACAAAAACCAATGAGCGATTATTCCACATCATTGCTCTATTTGCCTCATGGCACCGGGTAACGGAGGCTTACTCGCTTAATACACAGTCTCCATTTTGTTTCCATTTATGTGATCTCATGCAAAGAGTGCAGATGGATTCGGAGCAACGTCCCACGCCATCGTTTCGTGTTTAAAAATGTGAAAACGATGAAAGAAATGCACCGCGCTCATGACAGAAGTGGAGAGCGAGACCTGCTTTGCTAGATGCATGGCGTCCGCGTTTTGATGCGGGGTGTGTGAAAAGCTTCCCTCTTATTTCCGGTCTTTGCTCTATGTATCTGCAGCAAGGACCGTAGTGCATTGGTGCTGGCTGCTCTCCAGACGCCTGCAGCCTTTACCAGCACGGCCCAGAGCAGCATGGAGGGCACGTCTCATGGGGTCAGAGGTGCTGTTTAGGCAAAGGTCGCGCTGGAACCGCCATGGTAATTTCAGTGAATCTCGCTGTAGCCTGTTCGCTATCAGACTGTATCAGCAAATGACCCTGAAGTACGATGGACTAGCAGACCGAAGCAATTTTAGATTCGGATCTAAATTGGAATGATAAAAACGTAATGAGAAAAAAATAAAACATGCAGCTGCATTATCGTCGTTTTGTTTTGTGTCTACTGGTCAAATTGAACAGGTCTCTTCTTTTCCCACTGCTGGTATTATGTATCTGAGCTGTGTACAAACTATTCATATTGTTTTGCTATTTTTTCTCCTACATGTAACGGTAGCTGTAAGAGACTTTTTGACATCGACTTCGATGCTCAGTCTTCCAAAAACTTTTCTTAACAGACTACTGTTCAGTGTAAAGTGTCCTTTCTTCTCTCTCCTTTGTATGTCTTTGTTGGAGCAGTTGCAAAGACCGGGTTCATTTTCTAAAGCAACGGCAAACGCGAGTGCTCTGAACGCAGAAGAAAAGGGCTCGATATCGGAGTTGCAGTTTTGCAAAGTTTTGTGAAAGCGAGCGTTGATGGGCTGTGACACGTCTGCTCGCAGCGGCTCCCAGGCAGCGCGCCATGTCGAACCGCCTTCACGCATAAGCCATTAGCGCTCCCGACTGGCGTGTGCTCAGCAAGCTCCAGGAGGGGCCGGAGAAGCTCGCTGCCTCTCCCAGCACGTCGCGGCTACGCAGCTCGGCGGGATGCCTTGCGGGAGCCTCGGGACGTTTGCGCGTCCCTGGCGTGCCTTTGTCCGCCTCGAGCCAAGAGTTGTTCTTCACGCGGCCTCAGTAAATAAAGACACGGATGACTAACACTTTGATATCTGTCGTTTTTTCCAAAAGATCCATTAAGATGAGGTTGTGCTGCTGACATGGGTCCTGTTCCTGATCTGATATCACCGGAATGGGTTGCAGAAACTTGTACAAGAGCCCTATTAATTTCAATTAGCATTCAAAAGGCACAAATGTAAAAGCTTTTTACAATTTATGAGCATGAAGTGGACTAAAGTGCATGAGAATATCTACAAATAAATTTATTGTTTGGAAGGTGTTTATTGTTGATCCATGAATCAAGCTAAAGAGCCTTTCCTCTCATTAAAATAATTGAAGCTATGACGACAGTGAATCTAAACTGGGCAATGCATCAGTGAAGGACAATAAAACCTACGCCAAACCATTTGTATATTTGAGGCGGAAAGAAAACACCCCTTGTTCTTCCAAGAAAGAGAACAGGCTGAAGAAATTGCATGTTCCTCTTCTCTCTGTCTGTGGCTGTGTTGTAATGGGGGGGAGCTGTTGCGTTGCGTGTTCACACAGCCGGTTTGATGACGATGCGGGGCTTGTGTGAGAGGTGCAAAGTGGGGGTCACAATTGCCCGACTCCCAGAGAGGCAGATCAGAGGGCAGGAGGGAGCGGCGGCCATAATGACCCGCTGCCTGTCTCTGGAGCACCCCGATGTTCGCCTGGGCTAATAATTACCCTTTGTACCTTTCGCTAGCATCTCTCACCAGCAAGGCCTGCAGCGATTGTGTAAGCGTGGGTCTGTAGTTTGGCACAGACTAGACAAAGCCTTTCTTAAGAGGGCAAAAGGTTCAAATACTGTGCAACCCCTTTAAATTATTGAGAGAACTTGCCTGGAGCTTGGTGTAAATTAGACCAGTCACTGTACATATGCGTAGGCCATCTCCACCCTGCTGCATTAAAGACCACACGTACCCATACGGAGACACTGAACAAAGGGACTTCAGTCAGACGCCCTCTGGAAGACAGCACATCCTCACCATGCTGGCCTGCAATCACACAACATAAAACGCGGTAAAGAAAAAAACGTTGCCTCACACATTTGGGTTTCATGTTATTTTTGAAACAAGAACGCTCGGCTGAAACACTTGAATTGAGCATCTTCCACTAATGGAAGCTGAAATCCAAAACATGAGGACCCACGCAGATACTAACCACCCCGTGTTCTTGACGCAAGCAGCCCAATAGAATTTCATCACCCGGAAACCACAAGTCCGGCTTTTTTAAATGATACGTCAGAGTTACTCGGTCTCGGTAGCTGAGTTCAATCAAGGAAATGCCATGTTTAAAAACTTTTAGCACGCGTGGCGTCGCGTGTGCGCTGTCAGGTGAGGGAGTGGGGGCTCCCCCTGCCCTTCAGAGCACACGTTCTCATTCGGACGTCCTCAGAGCATCCACGCTGCTCCTGCTCAGGATGAAGTCGGGTCTGGAGTGGCCCACAATAGGTGATTATTGATCTGTTTTCGCATGCTGTTGGAAGGAGGCCTGCAGGAGAGAGTCTGTCCGCCGCTGTCTGTTGGCCCTGCTGTGATCGAGGAGATAAGGAGGGATTGCTTACACCGGGCTGGCCAAGCATCTCAGGGTCAGAGCTGCCCCAGCATCAGTCAATCACACACAGGCCTGCATGCTACACAGATATATATATATATATATATATATATATATACACACACACACACACACACACACACACACACAGTATATGATCAGTGTGCTTGGACTGCTGTTTGATGTTCTGTTTTGGACTTATTTATATGTATATTAGTTAGGCTTGTTTTCTTCCCATAAACAGTTCAATAGACTCCTGATTCTGAAAAAATAAGAATCTATACTGTTATCTGTAAGACGTCCTGGCCCATAATCTGAGAACAACGCTATTATTCAGGGTTCAACACACAAATATTAGCACATTAGTGAGTCCCGTGTTCAACACTCCTACACCTCTCTAAGATCCAGTAGGGACATCACAGGCACACGGCAGCACATGAGCAAACACCTGGAAGGTCACGTTTTCTCACCATGTTTTTATAGATTGGTTCAATTTGTGCTGGTGCTGACTGTTTGTGTCTATGGCATAAAAAGCAACATAGAATCAAAACTTTTCTCTAGTCATTTTTAGTGTGTGTAAGATTATGTCTACGCCTGACGTGCTTCTGACATGCTTTGGGTGTCATTAGCTCATGTGGCATCTGGTCTATTCTACCTCCCCTTCTCTCACTAATGACATGGTCTCATGTACTTAAATGCTAGTCAATACACCTCTGAATGTACCACAGTCTGATAACACACATGGGCTTTATAATATGCAAGCATTTGAGTATGTGAATCAGCTTGTAGAGTGAAAGTTTAAAGAAAACGATTACATTTTATCTTAAGCAATTACATCATCCTATATGTAAAACACTGATTCATATGATAATTGCTGCAAAAAAAAAACTGTATAGTTAAGGTTGGGGAAAAAATCTGATTTTTCTGCTTTCACATATGCTGTGAGTGTATGACAGCGCTGGAGTCACAGGCTGTGGCAGGCCAGCGCTCCTCAATCACATCACTACCTGCTCCAGACGCAGAACTGGGGGAACCTGCAGACCTTGAAAGGCAGATCAGAGGAGCACTGAGGAGTGATGACAGCTGTCATATCTCTGCAGTACACCAAAAGGAGAGAGAGAGAGGGGGAGAGAGGGAGAGGGAGAGAGAGGGAGAGGCACAAATGGGATGAGTGGCAACTCCTTCAATTTAGTGTTGAAACTATGAGGATTTGGCCATGTAGAAATGGTCAGCTCCGCACTGAGATGAAGAAATAAACAAGGGTTGCTGGGTTTGAGCGCGTGTGAGGGCACGACACAGAAGGGGAGACTCACCCCTTTGTTTAGACACTACCGTGCTGCTGTGATGGTAAGTATGCAAGCGTGGACCCCCCCCCCCCTCCCGCCTTTGATGCTTTCTGCCCCTGCATCTCCATACACCGGATCAGGCAGCACAGCTGGGCATGCCGGCCCATCGGGGTCACGGGAGACGCTCCAACACACCGTGCGCATATGGAACCAGAATGGCAGGATAGGTGTCATAAAAATATGTGCTATAAAAATATATATCTGAAGTAAGACAATGCTCTTTTTTCCTACTTTTGTTCATTTCTATATTTTGTAAATGATTTCTTTTGGACCATCTCTGTACCCAAAATAATTGGTCCTTGATATGTTTAGACCGTTTTGGTATCTCGGTCAACGCATTCAACAGTATCCAAGTCTTCGTCCACCTTTGCTCTCGCCACAAAGGTTCGACATGCCTTTCCCCGTGAAGCGTTTCGGGGCCAGTAGAAGCACCTGACGTGCTTAGAAAGGCGGTGACAGGGTCGCTTAGGGTTTTGAAAGTAAGGTCAAGGAAAATGGAGGCAGTTCGAGTAAAGGGGGAAGTAAAGAGCCGTGAGCTGGCGTGGAGGGGTGCTCAGCGGGAACGGAGCTGCGTCCCATCCCTCCCCTCCGCACTAACCATGCCAGGGCCCATTAAGGGCCCTCTGCAGAATGTGTAAACCCCTGCTATTAAAACCACAATCTGCACTGTCAGCTCCTATGAGGCGTGGCAGCGCCAGACCCCCAGAGCCCACGGCTCCCCCTCGCCCTCTCTCCTCTTTCTTTTCCTCCTCTGTAGCAACTTTGAGGCCACAATAACCATCATCAGTTAAAGCCGGCAGATCCATTACACATCTCCTGCTCCTGCAGCCCTGCATTAAGCTAATATTATCTATTCCCAGAGTGCCCCGGCCCTTCACACAGGCCATCAATTATTAATAACCCAGCTCGCAGCTAATGTTTGCTCTGAATTATTTAAATGTATCTTCATTTATCAATAAACATAAATGTTAAACAAAGAACGGTAAGGAAGAGTGTGAAGAAGGCTGTAGAAGTTTACGAGATGACCACCACGTGCTTCTGACTGACTTACTGACACAATGTGGAGCAATCTCACTTTGGAAGGGGGGGGAAAAAACGATTCTCAAAACCGTTGTAAAAGTAGATTGAAATGAATAAATGTGCTTGTTTTTACTGTTTTACTACTACTATTAACTTTATTTCAGATACAAACATTGCATGCTTAATCTTATCTTGTTGCTAAAATTGCTATTCTACATTTAAATTCTACAGAAATTGTTGTTACTACCACTACCACTACTACTACTATTATTAGCTACTACTACTATTATTATTATTATTCTTTGGATGGTCTTAAACATGCCATTCTCTGGGGTGTCATTACCACTGAATACACCCACAGTGCACGGGAAATTAAAGCTGCTCTCTGAGATGTCCAACCTGTTGAGAGCAGTAATGAACAGGGCCGTCTGCTGCCGCTGTACTGAAAGAGAGGCTTATCCCATGTGAGCGTTTGACGAATGGGCAAAAACATGCAAAAGTCATGGCTGTCCCTGTGCAAACACACTGTAGGCCATTATGGATGACCTGTGCACGCAGAAATAATACAAGCCCTGCGGGTCCTTATGAATCTCAGCTGGTGCTGCCTGCCGCTAGCGACGCCATGCTACTGCCAGAGAGGACTGTGGGGAATTCCCTCTTCCCAGCTCCAGACCAGGCTCCCTGACAGACGAGGAAGTAACCGTGCCGGTGTGTGCTGGTAGGGACGGGGAAGGTGGAGTGGAGTGGGAGATCGGGCAGCGTGGAGGGATCAGTCTCTCCGCGCATTCCAACGGCGCCTGCAGAGGGTTGGAAAACGAGGAGCGAAGCCTTCTTACGTAAGAAACGCTTCCGCCCGAGTAGCTGAAGTCAGAATGCGCCTCGCTGTGGTTCTTTTGCTGTTCTTCGACGTTTGGCAACACTTGGAGCCCTTCCGGTACCGACTGAGACAGATGTGCGGATCCGGATGGGGGGGTGGGCTGGGGCACCTCCCTGCAGCTGCCCCCCCCTTCCCCCAAGCCGGCCCCTCACTCGTCTCCTTTCAGCTGTCCGGGCAACAGGCTGGAAGGCCGCGTGAGCACGCCCCGTCCTGTCGGCCCTGACAAAGCGCTGAATGAATGATTTCAGGTTTCGAGTGAAGAGCTTTCACAGCTAATTAAGCCGCTGACGGCTGTGCTCACGAGCTGGGGAAGCGGCTGCCAGATTACAGGCGAGCCAGGCAGGTTACATCAGTCCTGCTAGTCAGGACAGCAGCACCGCGGGCGGGACGCCGGCGTCTAGACGTACAGAGGACGCGCGGCCGCGGTTGGGCCCGTTCCGGGCTGTCCTCCAGATCTCCTCTCTCCTCGCCTTTACACATGACGTGAAGGGCAGCGAGAAAGGCACGCGTTTTTTTCCCACGTGAGCGTCGTACCCCCGGCGTGACAAAGCACAGATGTGATTTCTTCCAAAATGAAGGGGCTTCTGGGACAAATGCCTTAGTGTAGCGCTTCATTAAAAAATCACAGTCCACCTGGAATGTCAGGATGGGATCTGATATGTCAGCAAAGCTCGGTCCCTGGTCCCTATGGCGTGCCACTGCTAATGTGCGTACGGGGATGAGCCTCTTCAAATAGCCAAACGTCTCTGGCAGTATTAAGATGTGAAATCCTCAGCACGTTTGATGCTAAGTTTTATTTAAATGCTAGCTAATCGTTGGAGTTCTACATATGCCTGACAACCCAGGTTCTCCTGCTGGGAGGTCAGAAGGTGTGATTCAGCCCCAGGCCAGGACCATTAACGTTCGCTCACAGGATAGCCATTAGCCATCATCAGCTCTGCGCCTATAACTCACTCTCTGTCATACTGGATCACGCTCGCTGCTCTGCGGGTCAGTGTGTAGGTTATCCAGCATGATCCTCACTCTGGCTGTGTGGTTTAGGGACTGGAGGCAACATGACTCTGTGGTTTAGGGACTGGAGGCAGCGTGACTCTGTGGTTTAGGGAATGGAGGCAACATGACTCTCTGTGGTTTAGGGACTGGAGGCAGCGTGACTCTGTGGTTTAGGGACTGGAGGCAGCGTGACTCTGTGGTTTAAGGACTGGAGGCAACATGACTCTCTGTGGTTTAGGGACTGGAGGCAGCGTGACTCTGTGGTTTAGGGACTGGAGGCAGCGTGACTCTGTGGTTTAGGGACTGGAGGCAACATGATTCTGTGGTTTAGGGACTGGAGGCAGCGTGACTCTGTGGTTTAGGGACTGGAGGCAACATGACTCTGTGGTTTAGGGACTGGAGGCAACATGACTCTGTGGTTTAGGGACTGGAGGCAACATGACACTGTGGTTTAGGGACTGGAGGCAGCGTGACTCTCTGTGGTTTAGCGTGACACGTGATAGTGTTCATGACTGTGACTAGGAAACATTTGCTACCATTTCCTTTTTTCTGTGCCCTTTCGGTATGTGCATCAGCTGAAAATAAGTCCTTTGCTAATTCACATAAAGCTTGTGCCCATGTCACAAAATGACACTCCCCAGAAGGGAGAGGCATTTAGGAAAGACCTATCGGGATGCACATCAGAAATTACTCTTGACATTTTTAATCATTAGTGACAGAACACTGAACCTGTCTGGTACTTGGACGACGTAACCTGGAGTTCCTCTTAATTGGTTGTTTTTTCCTGGCATAAAGCATTGCGTGCATATGTAAAGTACTTCATTATGGTACATAAGGGGGTTTTACAGCCGTTCAGCACTAGCAATTGCCAAAATGACACCGTTTAAACAATGTGCACAGTTTGGTAGTAAAACGGATGCGCTCGTCTGCAGCAGTTCCAGCACTGGTGCTGCATTTTCTCGTGTTCGCTGCCCTTTTCGAATTGTGGCCTTTGCGTCATACCAGCTCTGTTTGAAACCTCTCTGCTCTGTAAGTTCACAAGTTCCCTTTTTTAAAAAACAATATAAACTGGTTAAAGAGGCCGACCAATGTAAGTCTGTAATTCCAGAAGCCGCAGTTATCCGTGACCTGGATTTCCAGCGGCTCCCTGAACCTGGAGTGCTTTTCATGTCATCGCTTCATTTGAAGACCTCCTATATGTAACTGCCAGTGGAAATACCTGAATAGGGAAACACAGGGAGGTGGAAATTCCAAGCGATGCGTATCCTTAACATGGAGACCACGACTAAAGGGATGCGTTAGCCATAAGAATGCGGCAGCATGAGCCACCACCTGCGGAGGGCTCCTGTGATCTGCAGCTACCTTCTCCCACGGCTCTCTGGAACACATTGAAGACGTGCGAGGAAAACAATGGGCGATGTAATATGATGAAAGATAAATCTATCTCATTAATCCTTTATTCTCCCAGGCTGGGAGGCACATCTAAGAAAACAAGCTACGATGTCATTCTCCAGAATACTTCACACAGATGGGCCAGTGAGAGGGAGGGGTCGGGGGGGGGAGGATTCCATGTGTGCATCATTAGACAATGCACAGCCCAGCAGAAGAAGGGCGAGATTAGGACGATGACGCTTTCATTACACAGTGATCGTTGCTGCTTTGGGTTATGGAGGAAAAGCTCTTCTTTTGACTCCCTTTTGATAAGCTCCATCATTTCGCATGTTGCCATAGGGAGATATGGCAGGAGTGAGCTATGTGTATGAAATACAGGGCTGGCCACGTGCAGGGTTTCAGTTTATGAAGGCATGCATGAAAGCGTTAATGGCGACGGATTAACCTTAATGTTCCCAGTGTGTTCCTCAGTAGGGGTTTCACAGGATGTACTGGATGTGCTGGCTTTAAAATAAGGTTAAATCAAATGGTTGGACTTTAGGTGTGAATTACCTGCCAAAATTACAGAGGGGCTGACAAATGTCACTGGTGACTTCTAATGAGAGAAAGTCACTGATTCCGTGCAGCTGAGACCCAGGAGGAGTCTATAAAACCGTTGAAGTGTATATAAACATTTTATCAGCCAGGGGAGGCCCCACAGTGAGGTGAAGCTGCCTGTGCTTAGCTCAGTAATGACCAGCCCTCTGTGTGCACAGTGGCCGGGCACGGTGACCACATTCATTAGCTCGTTTAGATGAAAGCCACAACTTTGTTAGCACGTTTAGTTAGGTGCTAGGCACCACGCATATTACTCTTACGGTAATCAAAGCAATGCCCGTTTCACGTGTTTATGAAGAGTTAAAAGGTATTAAATCAGAGGCTTCTGATTGGTGCATAACAAGTACATTCAGTTATTAGTGGGAAAGTGGTCTGTGGAATGTGTGTTCAAAGCCCTCCACGTGCAGGGCTGCCTGGTGTTCTGAGTGGAGGATTCGGAGGTTTTTAGCCACATGTGCAATTCCACTGGAGTGTGTTGTTCCTGCTGGACGATGGCACTGTATTGCAAACTGTTATGTCTGAAACAGGCTATAATTAAACAGACACAAAACGCACATGCTCATATGTATACGCATTTCATATCTACTTCATTAATGTATCCTGAAGTTACATATTTAAACTGAACTCACCTTCCACTTGTGCATCATTCATGAATATTTATGCCAGAAACAAACATCGTCGAACGTTATGTTTTTAAAAAGTTAACCCCACCCCACCCCCGCCACATTGTTTTGGAATGTGCCCTACGCTACTCTGTGAGGTAGTAAATGAAACAAGACAGCACACCAAACCAAGCTGATTACAAATTCAATTACTGGGTCTCCGAATGCATTTGAGACATGGGTGGATATCTGATACACTCTCAACCTCAGAGATTTTCCCCTTAGATAAGAACACTGGATTATGGGACCTGAATTAGGTCTGAAACTGGCCTCGGTCTTGATTAAACACAGACACACTCTGCAAATGCGGGACTGTCTAAGCGATAATGCCGATCTCCATTTTCGGTTCATTTGCATGTTAACATAACTGCTTCTGCGCAACGGTACGCACACAGACTAAGAATATTTTTCCAGATTTGAATGCTTTTTTGTACTTTCAAAGTTGGCCTTCTAACATCTTTAAGTAATTTAAAACAAGAGTTTGAATTCGAAGACAGGAGTGCATGCGTCTTCGGTATGCCTTATTATTTCATCAACAGGCATAATGAAGGCTTCTGAAAGGATTCTTGGTCCGCAGTTTTGCGGTTGGGACCTCTTTAAAGCCATTCTCCTGCTGACTTAACGCCGGAATGGGAAACCTACGGCTACAAAGACATGGTGGAATGCGTGTGTTGACAGGTAAAGCGCTATTACTAATTTATTTCTCTCCTCTTAGTGCTGGGCTAAGAGAGGAGGAGTGGGCGGAGGGGCAGCACACTGGATGTCAGTCCTGTCAGGCCTTCAGTTCACCTGTCAGTGTGGTGACTGACGTACAAGTGCTTGCTTGCCCTTCCTGTGGTCTTCTCCTGCGTGTCCTGACAGGTGGAGGGCTCTGGAGTAGTGGAGCTCACCTCCTGCTTCAGTAGGTCTCTATTCCACACACACACACACACACACACACACACAACACACCTCCAGAGACATCGTTTACTCCTATGAAACAAAACCATCAGACAGACAACAGAGGGGGAAGCCATGATATGTGCCTGTGGAGAGCTGCAGCCGTTGAGAGGAGGCCTCATTTTTTACTGCTATGTCCAGAGAGTTGGTGCTGGGGTTGAGGGTTTATTTGCCAAAGCTAAAAAAAATTGTTAGTAATTTTCCTGATTGAAGTTAATTATAATTTATGTGATTGTAGAATTTGAATTAAGGTCATCTACAAAGCCATTTTTAAGTAACTTGTTTAATTGCGCTGGAGTTATAAATTACTAGCAAATTGCTCTATTTGTAAACATGTTGAACGTGCTCCAAGAAGAGCTTGACTTCTAAATCCAAAGAAAGCATAATGGTTACAGCAGACAGACGGCCATTGCTTCTCAGCGTCAGAGCACCACTAAACTGCACCAAGAAGGTGATCAGACTGAAAACATCACCCCGACAGTCGTGAACTGTCTACCATCTGGTGATGTCTAACAGCAGAAGCGAGGAGAAGTGGTGGGTTTTATTGTCTGTGAGCGGTGTGAGAGGGGGTTTCCTACTTTGACCACATCCACTTCAGCATACCTAGCGATCTGGGCCCAGTTTGTGTTCCTTAACACACAGTCATGCCCGTTATGTTCCGCTCAGTTCGTTCCGTCAGACAGTTCGTTCCGTCAGCTTCTCACTCGCTATCAAACATCTGTGGAGTGGGGCATGACTGTGGAGATGTAGCGTTCTTTAATTGGGCTGGGCTGGCCTGGCTGTCTGGGGGGTGCTTCTGTGGCGGCGTGTGCTCTTCCTCTCCAGATATTTCATCACAATGCGCCTTTGTTTGTGCAGAGGTCTCTCTCCTCCGGCGCTGCTGTCAGCCTTTGATCACGACACGGCCCTACGTTTGGCGCTCGGGCGGACGCCGCCCGCCCCGCCCCGACGTTGAATCCTTCTCTTCCCGCCCTGGCTAGGTGACAGCAGGTGAGAAAATATCCACGCCTGAGACAAGACCATGCCTGGGCCAAACCTGCCTACAATGGGCCCGCATGCCCTAACCCCCACGTAGGGGTGAACCACAGCGAGGCATGGGTCAGCTCAGATGCTGAAAGGTGCAGGACCTCAAAGAGACATCAGAGCACACCCCCACCCCGGGCCACTGCCTGGCTTGATGGACGAGAGGAATATGGGTAATGTATAACCACAGTCGTGTTGCTTGTTTCGGGAATGTGCAAAAGCAACTATGCAGAAGTTCATTTAAATGAGCTCCTCGCCAGGCTGCTAGACTTGTCTCCTTCCCCTTTACCTGCCACAGCGCCTCCCAATACTTACCGACTGAATTCAGGTTTCACTATAATTATGTTTGAAAACCTGTGTTTTTCAAGGTCTTCTAATTCGGAGTAAACATTGCACCTCCGGTTAAACAGCCTTCACTTGATCTTCAACCTTCCTCTTACCTTTACTCAGAGTTTCCGTGTTCTGGTCTATTGACCCGGAGCTCTGCCCGTCCCTCCTCCTTCTCCCCCACTGTAACCAGAATGCCCAGTGCCCGGACTCTCCGATCCGAAGGGTCCCAATGTCTAACCGGTGCTCCTGGCCAACCTTAAATGCCTCCAAACCCTTCTGTCGATAATATTGATGTAATGCGTGGGCATTTTTGAGTGATCTGGCTATCGGAGGGAGGGGTAATGACAGCACGGGGAAGGGGTGATTGAATCGGGCCAGCTCGTAGCCGGACGGCACGCAGCCAGCGCGGCTAGTCATTGATAAAGTGTCAGAGACTTCAGCTGTTTGATTAGCTCTTCCACTAATGCCATGCTAAGCAGAAACATTACTCTGCCCCCGCTCGCCGTGGGGGATGGGGGATGGGGGGGGGGGGGGCGTGGGGGAGCAGGGAGAAAAATATACTCTACAGGGAAATTAACCAATGTGGATGAAATGGTGTACCAAGGAAATTCTTGGATAAATTAACAACGCAATTACATTACATGACACGCCACAAGATGGATGAGGAAAACTTGGCCGGTATTATGTTCTGTTTTCCAAATTGCAATTTATTTGAGGGCTTTAATGGATGCCGTATTAAAACATCTTGGGCCCCGGTCAGGTTTCATTGTGTGTCACCGAGCCATGATTGATGAGCCCCTCTCTCCCCGCCCTCTCCCTGGCCTTTCCCCCACAAAGCCTCCACATTCTCTGCAGATTTGCAGGGAATTTTAAACATTAGCTACATTTATATGGATGCAGGAGTAAGCCATTGATTTTCTTATCACTCCACTCCCCACTGCTGCAGAGAGCCGATACTGCAGCAGGGCCCTTTCTACCCCCCCCCCCCTTCTTTATAGCATCTGTAAGCAAAGCCATTTGTCTTGGATCACATCTGGAGCTGCATATCCCTCGCTCTTTCAGTTCGTCTCTCTCTCTCTCTCTCTCTGTCTCTCACGTTCTTTCTCACTCTCTTCTTGCTGTTTCTCTCTCTCTCTCTCTTTCTCTCTCTCTCTCTCTCTGATCAAAACTGTCCTTTCCTTTCAGAATCTTTTCCTCTGGTCACAGTGATAGTTGAAACAGATTTTCTTTTGCCATTTCCCCACTGATGAAAATGCTATTGCAAGTATTTTTACTTCTGTAACAAATGCATTAGTGCATCAGGGACATCTGGAAGAAATCCCCTCTGAGCTTAAAGTGTTATGGCAATATCAGAGCTATTGGGTTTTACCATTGATAATTACTCACAGGACAGTCCAAACCACACTGCTTTGAACTGGAGAAGGCTGGGTTTGGACAGTAGGACTGTATCAGCCAGAGTCCATCGCCTCTCACTCCTCAGCACAGCACCCCCACTTCCACTACGCTGCTGATTGCAGGATGGCACCTCTCAGCAGGAAAGGTTAATAGCATTCAGAATTAATCAGCACCACATACACCCACAGAATTACATCAGCTCCCCTCAAACTTATGGGTTGTTCTACCTGGTGTGTGTGTGTGTATATATGTGTGTGTGGGTGAGTGCATGTGTGTGTGTTTTGTGTGCAGTGTGCACATGTAAGAAGATGCGTCTAAATGGATAAATAATAAATGAGGCCTCTTTGATGGAACACAGGTTTCACTAAGCAGAAATGGTTTTAATTCAGTCGTAGTGGATTAAACTTCCAATAATGGAGCTTTAAGGACGAATTACAGGGCAGTTACTGAAACACATTAAAAAAGCTGCACTTCCACAGTTAACTCTGCACCTCACACTTCACAACACTTGTTTTTACTCTTGTCCTAAAAGGAAGGTTGACTTCACTCATGCGGCTTAACTTTAATGTTGACAAATCATAACTGATTTTACAGTATAGCAACAAACCTCAACTGAGTAAAAACAAGGTATGTCCGTGAATTGCTAGGTTTTGCTTGGCCTTCCTGTGACATTCAGCAGTAGATATTGTGAAGCGATTAACCACCCAGCCAACTGTGTGAATAATAGCTTGTTGATAGTCTTTAAACACCAATCACGGCATACTAGAATACAGCCCAATGAAATTCAATTTTCTTACGTTTGACTTTGGAATGCACAAATTCTGAGTTTGAGCACATAATTTCATCCCAATGAAGTGTTTATTTACAGTCTTTTAATAAGGTTGGGGTGTTCTCATGATTCATTTGGGGAGGATTTAGCATAGCCCTCCAGTCTCCCAGGTCTGGAGCCTTAGGAATGAGAGGGAAAGAGAAGTTGCTTTTGGAAGCTGAATGGCTTTTAGAAGCTTTGTCTAAACAAAGTTTGGGGTTTGTAAATAGAGGAGGTTATCTGGCCATCACCGCCTCCAGATGGGTTGTGAGGCAGACCACCTGCTATGGGAATGCCTTTAGTCCCTCCCACCCATCTCACTCTCTGTCTGTCTCTCTCTCTCTCTCTCTCTCTCTCTCTCTCTCTCCTTCTTTCTTTCTCTGTTTCTCCCTGCCCTCATCTCTGAGTGGGAGCATTTCTCTCACAAAACAGAGCCATTGCTTGCAAGGGAGTGATACATATCTTCATCTTCATATATTTCATCTTATTCTTCATACACACACACACACACACACACACACACACACACACACACAAGCACACCTGCCCCCTGAATAAAACAGCTGGACAGTAACCTAGTTGTTCTGCTGGTCTAGCTTATTCTTGCAAAAAAAAAAAAAAACATAGAAAAAGAAGTTCATACAAGGGAAAGGAGGAAAGATACTGTGTCTTAGAGTGTTAGATACTGGGTCCTAGAGTGTTAGATACTGGGTCTTTGAGTGTTAAAGTGTTAGATACTGGGTCTCAGAGTGTTAGATACTGGGTCTTAGAGTGTTAGATACTGGGTCTTTGAGTGTTAAAGTGTTAGGCACTGGGTCTCAGAGTGTTAGAGTGTTAGATACGGGGTCTTAGAGTATTAGATACTGGGTCTTTGAGTGTTAAAGTGTTAGGCACTGGGTCTCAGAGTGTTAGAGTGTTAGATACTGGGTCTTAGAATGTTAGAGTGTTAGATACTGGGTATTAGAGTGTTAGATACTGGGTCTTAGAGTGTTAGATACTGGGTCTTAGCATGTTAGATAGTGGGTCTTAGAGTGTTAGATACTGCATCTTAGAGTATTAGATACTGGGCCCCAAAAGGTGTTAATAGCCCGGTAAGCAGTGGCGTGCCAAAGTAGAAACACAAACACAGTGTCAGTGCTTACAACACCAAGCCCTCAGGAGCTGCTGCAGCAGTGTGCGGAGGACAGAACGTGTGCTTTGTGAAGCACATCCCTCCAGGAGTCCCCCACCTGCACCCCACTGTGTGAGGCTGATATCACCCTCACGAACCTTCAGCCTAGACCAGACATGCAAAAAAACACGGGATTCTGTCTTCTCATTTAGTTCCACCACACACAGGGGGGAAAAAGGTTTGACATCTATTTCCTTTTTTCATTAACTGCATGTCTGAAGATTTAGACGACTAATCCGGGTTTGGTGGAAAACAGTCTGAACTTGTCAAAGCTCAACATCCTGTCAGTCTCCCGTGTGAACAGCACAGCCCTTGGCCTTCTCCATCCGCACAGCCCATCCGACTGTCAACCCAGCCGATCTGTGCCGCCCCTGCCTGGCAGGCTGTTTCCACGTCACACTTTGATCAATAAAGCACGCGTTCTGCGGTCGCCCCGACGCCCGCCGGCCGTAGCTGCTCGAGGGGTCATACGGAGACTCCCAGTGACGTGCCGGAGACCCTCATGTTTCCTGACACGTGTTGGACAACACTGACCACAGCCACTGCCGCCTCTCTTTGAGCATCCGCTCCTCCCTATTTACACCCGTCTGTCACTTCTGCAACACGTTGCTTTTGAAGGCGGAGAGTCACACTAAACGGATTGCGTCATTGCGGCCCTCCTCTCTCTCTCTCCGGTGTGGGCAGGCTCAGGCTAGGTGTGCTCTGATTGGACAGTGATCATGCTCTTGTCCAATGACAGGTTCTCACTGTACTTCCAGCTGAGTCGGACGATGTGACTATCCAAAAAACGTTTATTAATTTTTCAGTATACTTTAGAACTTAGAACTGATTGTTTCTATTTATTTACCTACATTTTTTACTTATTTTATTTTTATGTAAACTATGCTGCATATGCTGAAGTCTTTATTATCATCTATCATATCCATACAGTCTTCAATCGCGGCAGAGAAGGCTCGGGTGTGTGAAGATCTCTCTCTCTCTCTCTCTCTCTCTCTCTCTCTCTCTCTCTCTCTCTCTCTCTCTCTCTCTCTCTCTCCCTCCCTCCCTCTCTCTCTCTCCCTCCCTCTCTCCCTCTCCCCTTTCCACAGCCCTTAATTAAACCTGAAAGGTTACAAAAGGTAGAGGCAAATAACAAGGCCACATATTCCATTTAAGTCGCCTGCTCCTCTTACGCGCACTTAATAATTCATGGTGTCGAAGAGTCTATGAGGAAGTGGCGACCGTGTCTCCGGCTGCCACAGACGGGATCATCTGTCGCCGGGTTCAGTGTGAGCGCGCGTGTGCACAGCAGTGCCTTCCCACCGCAGCTGAGGAATAAATATGATTATTCTTAATGGGGTTTAAGGTTACTCATCCTCATATTCCCCAGCCGCCTTCTTGTGTGACCATCATGACATACAAGAGCACAGGAGCCCTGGCTTCCCTCTGAGGGTGAATCCAGCACCGCTGATACAGACGCTGGACCTGTAATCATGACACCCTTTCCACAGTGGAGGGGGAAAAAAAATCTTTTTTTCTGCTCACGTTTCACTCTGGCCTTGAAATTGGACTGATTTGCGAAGACGCAGAGATAAGAACAAGAGTTGTTTTACTTTCCTTCTTCAGATGTGTAGTGTCTTGTGTATTGGTGGGGGGGGGGGGGGGGGGGGGTCGTGACGACCAGGCACTGTTTACAGATCTCTGTTAGTGTTTACATAGCATTACACGTGCAGCACTACTCTCTGCACGTGGACCATGGAGGAGTTTGTCTCCTATCTACCTGGAATAGATTGTGTGATTCTCTGTGCTTTCTCGGCAGAAAATTACAGCTAGCATTTTTACTGGGTGAGGAGTTTAATATCAGGAACCCCACTGTATGTCTCCACTCTAGCAAGAAACAACCCACCGTGTCAATTACAATATGCACTTCAGTATTTAAAAAAGCCAAAATATTTAAATAAGCCAAAACCACATCTGAGCAGACGTAGATGCTGTACAATATACATATCTGTTAGGAATAATCAGTAAATATTTTAGTGAACATTTTGTGAAATATAATAAAGCATGCAATATATAATAGCATGTTTAAAAAAAAGTTATTTTTCTATATTACAATAAATCACATCTGGCCTTGAGTTATTTTAAGAAACAAAAAATCTTGTTCAACTAGTTGTTAGCACATAATTTTAGTAGTGCTATCAATTACATAGTTCAGCAAGAAATAATTTCATGATGAAATAGTGTGGTATTTAGAAATGTGTGTGCATGCATTTGTCTGATTTGTTTGTGCTGCTGTGCTCGGCTGATGGCAGAGTGTGTATGTGTGTGTGTGTGTGTGTGTGTGAGTGTGTATGTGTGTGTGGATGGGTGGGTGGGGGTGTGTACCACATCCTCAGACAGCAGAGCATGTGGAATCACATGCCTGTACCACCCCCTCCAGGACAAGTTGCACATGGTTCTCTGTCTGCGCCCAGCTCTGCTTAGGTAGGAGAGAAGCTATGAGCATTAGCATATCTGTGTGTGTGTTTGTGTGTATGTGTGTGTGTGTGTATGTGTGTTTGTACAATAGGAGCAGAGAGGAAGATTTACATGTGTGTGTGTGTGTGTGTGTGTGATCAGCCTCTCCCCAGCCTGGGCGCATAACAATTGAGCGCTCTGCTCCCCTCGTGATGGATGGGCGTTCTCCGTGAGGCTGGCAGGAGAAGGTGGCTTCCCATATGGGCCTGGCATATGGACCCCGTGTATATGCTGGGACTGGGGAAGGGGAGTGACAGAGATATACATTAAAGACATTTCCTGCTCTTAAAAAGGCAAGGTTCATCAGTTTGGCACGTAGCAGCACTCGGCGCCTCTGCCTCGGCACACCAGCCTCCCAGGCGGGAGCAGGCAACCAGCCTCCCAGGCGGGAGCAGACACACAGGCCTCCTGCCCTGACACCGGGAGCTGCCTCCATGCCCCGCCCACCACGCCGTTCCTCGCGTACCCTAACCGGGTCGGACGAGCTGCTGCACCGGTCCACTCACATGAATGTCATTTTAGTTCTTTCAGCTGTTGCAATTTTTCAGCTTAATTGGTATTTTGTGCAGAATTAGAGAAAGCATTTATCAAGAAAGAGCGCAAAAATATAAAAGTGATAATACGAACGTTATAGTTTATTAGATTACAGCCACACGATTTGGTTGAGAGCAAAAAAACAAATAAAAATATCAGAATTATCAGTAAGGCCCAGTAGAAGGAAGCAGCAGTATTATAAAATAAATTAATAAATGGTTCTTTATGGGCGATCGGACCTGCAGTGCATAATGCCCTTTTGAAATATAACTATCGATTACAAATGTTTGCACTGGACAGAAAATCTCTTTTTGCTCTCATTTAAATAGACACTGATATATGACTGTAAGAATTAGGGATATATTTATAGATGTGGAATTCATAGGCTGTGTCTCTGTGCCCTGACTGCTAGGCTGCAGGCTGTCTGCTGCACCCCAGGGGCTCAGTTCGATTGTTTAAAGCCCCTTTTTAATTGGTGCTTTGTCTGTGCACTCCTAAATGAGTTGGGACACCCATGGAGGGGCCCCGCAGAGAGCCAGGACCACATGACAGCCCACTCGGTGGGGCCTGTCCCAGAAAGCCTCAACCCGCCAGGCATGTGACAGGGGCCCGTGCTACACCCGTCTGCCCAATTAAAACTCAGCTGTCAGGGAGGGATATTATATCACACCGTGTCTGCATGTGTGCATGTGTGTGTGCACGTGTGTGTAGCGGGGGGGCACGAGTGTGGGTTCGTGTGTGTGCATCACGAATGCATGCAGCACATCGTGTCAAATTACAAATATACGTGGGTTTTAATGCATGAATTTTATTTTCGCTGTATGTGTGTGTGTGTGTGCGTGTGAATTTGCATTTCTGTTTCCGTCTGTGTGTATGTATGTGTATTTATTCCGTATGTGTTTTTGACTGTCTCGTAGTATGTGTGTTTTCTGTTTCTGATTGTATCTGTATAAGTGTGTGTGTCCTTCTGCATGTACAGTATGTATGTGTGTGTGTGTGCACGCGTGCATATGTGTGTGTCTGTGTATGTATGTGTGTGTGTCCTTTTTTGGATATGTTTGTGTGTGTGCAGTGTGTATGTGCATATGCATGTGTGTGTGTGTGTGTGTGAGTTTGTCTCAAAATGTGTGTGTGCGTATGCGTCCTTGTGTTTGTGTGTGTTCCTTTGTGGTGTGTATGTATGTGTGTGTGTGTTCCTTTGTGGTGTATGTGTGTGTGTGTTGCTTTGTGGTGTATGTGTGTGTGTTCCCTGCTCCTGTGCATGTGTCGCATCGGTGGCCTGAGTGCAGAAGCCTGTACGCATGTGCGGAGGTGAGCTGGGCGGAGGTGAGCAGGGCGGAGGTGAGCGGGGCGGAGGTGAGCGGGGCGGAGGTGAGCGTGGCGGAGGTGAGCGGGTCGGAGGTGAGCGTAGTGGAGGTGAGCGGGGCAGGGGCGGTGAGCGGGGCGGAGGTGAGCGGGGCGGAGGTGAGCGGGGCGGAGGTGAGCGGGGTGGAGGTGAGCAGGGTGGAGGTGAGCGGGGTGGAGGTGAGCAGGGCGGAGGTGAGCGGGGCGGGGGTGAGAGGGGCGGAGGTGAGCGGGGTGGAGGTGAGCAGGGTGGAGGTGAGCAGGGTGGAGGTGAGCAGGGCGGAGGTGAGCGGGGTGGAGGTGAGCAGGGTGGAGGTGAGCAGGGCGGAGGTGCCTGCAAGGCTGGCTGGCTGGCCTTACATGCAGAGTGATTTGTTATTCTGAGTAATCACTTAGGACAAGCCCTTACACCGTTTTATCTGGTCATGACTGTAGGCCAAAGTCAATACTCATAGGATAATAATGAGTGGAGGCTGAGCCCTTTCATTAAAGCTCGGAGGAAGAGGCCTGGTGCCGCGCTGCTGCCCTCTGAAAGCATCTCATTTTCTCCTCAAAACTCTGCATCTCTGCTCAGGACGGCCAGCGGCGGCAGCAATGGGTCCACGGGGCCTCTGATGCATCCTCCTCACTGTGTTTACAAACAAAGGCCCCGTTTCAAATGACCTCTGCACACCTCCACAGGTGGACGTGGCAGCAGACGGGTGCAGGGGCGCGTTCCCTCTGCACAGCGACTCCGGAGCTAAAATGTGCTAAAATTGCTTCGAAGCAAAATAAAATTGATTGTGTGGCCTTCTGGAGGATGTTGTGCGACTATCACGTTTCTCACTTTCACGATGTTTGCAGTAAATAAAACACCTGTCTCGCTCTGCGCCGAGCCGCCTCCCGCGGAGCGCGGGACCGTATGCTCTCACATCCTCCCAGAGGAAACGCAGGATTATTACCCTAATCCAGGTGCCGTTTAGTTTATTGGGCAGTAATAACCTGCCATTATTTTGCAAGCATTATTTTGTCAGTTCTTATTGCATGGTATTTTTCCAGCGGTTTATGACCAAATCTAATAACTTATCATCTTATTAGTGTGCGTCACAGTAAAGCCTGATTTCTTGTGCAGGAAATTTCACAGAAAGGATTATGTTCTCATAGATTCATGCGCACACAATTATACACACACGCTGAAACATGCACACGCCTGCACACATGTACACACAAATGTACTCACACAAGTATGCAGACACACGCGCGCCCACACATGCATGCCCACACACACTCACACACACACACACACACACACACACACACACACAAGCTTGCAGACACACACATGCACATGCTCAGGTGAGCTGCCACCCTGTAGTCATGGTGAGGTCTGCTGTCTAACATCTAAAAGTGCTTCTCAGCACACTGCTAATCCGTGCCACAGGGAGCACGCGGTTATTGAACACGTCTCACTCCTCCAGATCCCAGATCCAGCAACACCTTAGTTCATATTAGTATTATGGGGGGGGTTATGAAATAAATAAATACACAAAAAAGACAAGAAAAAAATCCTCTACATCATTTTTAGCCTTGAAAATGATCGCTCCTCAGAGCTCAGTCTCGGTAATGTTATCTTTCATTTTGCCGTTGCTGAATCTCCCAGGATGAGCTCTGAACATTGTTGCATTTCTGAAAGTCTTAACAATAGTAAAAAGCCCTGGAGCAACCAACCCAGAAGCTTTAGTCTTTTGTAGAGATGCCTTAGACTGAACGTTCACCACAGCCATTACTGCTTGGAAGAAGCAGAGGTACTACATGGATTTATGACCATATCTAGCAAGCAAATCTGGATCGTTGTTTGACTCTCCTTCTAATGCATGTGTTTAGAAAGGGCTATGTTCCTTAGAGACGCAAACATCTTCCTTTTAATGCTCTGTCATTTTCTGTGATGACGACACACACTCAGAAATATCTTTGTTTCATCTTCACTTGAAAGCGTGCGAGGAGAAGGTCAGTAATGCTTTCTCCAACAGGGCCAACGAGGGAGCTTCCAGCTGAAAGGGATAAAACGGTGGTGGTGGTGGTGGTGGAGGTGGTGGTGGGGGCTCCAGGCAGACAGCAGGGGCGGGTTAACCCCTGCGTTCCACACTGCCTCTCCAGGGCTAAGGTGAGCAGTTGTGCACAGAGGGAAGCCAGGCCCAGGCCATGTTCTTCCTGTTGGTGTGCCGCACGCATGCTGCCTTAGGTCTGCTCAGCACAGCCAGTGACGCTCCACGCTCTCACAGGGGGCTCCACACTGCCTCTAACACGGGGCTCCACGCTGCCCCTCACACGGGGCTCAACGCTGCCCCTCACACGGGGCTCCACGCTGCCTCTCACACTGGGCCGACCTGCATCTGGAAGCAAGTCCAGGAAAAGTGGCTTCTTCCTGATAGCTGGAAACATTTTCGAACTGAGTGGAAATCTTCTTCTGGGACCTGGCCCATCTCCAGGAACACTTGGGCTTTTGCAGCTGTCTTACAGCATTTCAAAAGCAGCATATGGTGCTCACGTACTATTGTCCCGCTGCTAAATACCCCCTCGTTTTCATCTCCAGAGTGCCGCCTTTTCATGTGAAAAAAAAAAGAAAAAGTGCTCTGGAAGTGATGGGAGCATGGAAAGATTTGTCAGGGTTTTTTTCCATGTCTAATGTTGGCAGTGATGACATTTTGATTCGCAGCCTGAGAGTTTGTGAAACACCACCATCTGTGTGCTTTTGCCTAATTAGTGTAATGGCCACAAATATTAAGGCAACTGTTTCACATGACAAGCTGTTTTGCACATATGTGTCAAGACAGTTCTGCTCTCAGGAGCTGTGCACTTCAGATGCTCATATTCGTCTTTCCCAGCAATTGACTTATGACTTCATACTCATATTTTTAATTGTTGTGTGGTAACGTTTTTTTTCCATTTGGTAAAATATTTGCCTCATTTTCTTTGCAACCATTATAGCCCATGTTCTAACAGTTTTCATTGTTTTGTGCAAGAAATTCAGATGCTTTCACATGTAGAGATAATCCCTAGAAAAACTCAGATTAAGAACAATTCTTCAAAGAAAAGATACTAAGTAAATACAAATGTTAATGAGATGAATGGAACTAAGTAAAAAAAAAAACAATTTTCTAACAACAACAAAAAATCAAAATGACATTATGAGATAAAAGTTAATACACTCCATTCAGAACGCATTAGACTCAGTGTAAAGGTTAATGTTTCTGCTCATTTGGAAATGCTGGATTTCTGTCAGAGTGGAGAGTGATGCTTTTCAAAGGCGTGACAGTGTAAATTAAAAGTGTCATATCTTTTCACTGCACATGGAGATCAGAGCACAGTGATATCAGACAGAAAGACAGGTGGCCCGGGCAGAAACAGACCACGGGGAGCACACCAGGACCTCACCTATGAGCCGCAGGCCCTGAGGGAAAACTGTTCTGGGACCAGTGCCCTGGGGCTACCACTCTGGGACCAGTGCCCTGGGGCCACCGCTCTGGAAGCAGTGCCTTCAGAGCCACTGTTCTGGGGACAGTGCTCTGGGGGTTTGGTTTGTGTGTGACTCTTGCAGGTTGGTGTTAATGAAGAAATCTGCAGCAGTGTAATCATCAGAGGTGTCCCACATTCAGATGTCCCGCATTGTCGAATCACCTTCCGCAGGTGCAGAAACTGATTACCGCTCCTTGATTATCCCACATATTTTTAAAACTCAATTTCTATGTGTACACCAAGATTTTTATCAACAGGAGCAATTTAGTCTATAATGTCATTAAGCCTCGCAGACTGGAAAGAATTAAAGTCTTACAAGAGAACAAAGGAGCCAATCAGAAAGACAGCAAGCAGTTAATGATGGGATGGAGAACAGACTGCTCTGCTCCTGCTGGGGAGATGATGGGAGCTTCGCTGAAGATAAAGATTAGCTCGCTGCTTATGGTGGACTCTGACATGTTGGATCTTCTCCCCTAGAACATCTCTCTCAACTAGGGGGAAATTGCAACAGACAGTGGAGGCCCACTCTACCGTAATCGCTCAAAACATCTGAGGAGGCATATGGGCTGTGAGCCAAGCACACCCCAACAACAGAGCAGAGCGTTGTGCCTCAGGAAAGCGCTGACACAATTTTTTGCTAACGCGTCTCCTTCATGTTCTGCTGTGGGCTTCACGATTCCACTTCCGCCCTGGAGTTTTAACACGCCACATAATTCAGCAGTGTCCACGTGAAGTGGATAGGTCACGTGGCTGACTTCTCATTCAGGACCAGTGGGGATACAGCGGGCAGGGCGGGGGTCTGGATCCGTCTCTATCTCAGGAAAGGTCAGACATTTCCCCCCGAGCGCTTCGGAAACGTCGGCTAAACGTTCAGGCCCCTCCTTCCATCTCAGGTCATTATAGTGGGATGTCACTCTGCTCCTCTAATGACATTTCACCTGACAGGACCTGACATGTGCATCCACACACACACACACATAAATGCACAGAGACACACACACACACACACATACCACTGGGTAAGGCAAGTACAACTTGTAAATGAGAAACTGGCAAACAATGAAGTCAATCCCAAACTCATCTGAAGTGTTTTGCACTGAGGTGACAAAGCAATCAGAATATTAGCAAAGGGCTAGTTTGGGGAAGAAAGATGTTGAATATACATAGTGCTGTATGCTGGTAACCTGGCTGTGGAAGGGAGGTGAAATTAGTCCTGCAAAGATGGCCAGTAACTTGAATTCAGGCGGCGGCCATTATACAGACAGAGCTCTCATAAAAAATGGCAATTATAGAGGGGAAGACATATGCATGCGACACCTGTCTGGGAGTGATTTGTTCCTTATGCCCAGTAGAGCTAGCAGTATCAATCCCTCCGAGTTCTGCTGGAAGACGAAGGTTCCAGCGGGATCGGATCCGATCGGATGCCGGGGCGGGGCGTGAGTGATGAGCGTGGCGCTGGTCGTATACGCCGACGCCCTGCTGCTGTTGTGCGTGTGCGTAAGGAGCGGCGAAGCCCCCCGTGTTCCCGTCTGTGGCGAAGGCTGATGGAGAGCAGCTCTCACGACATCGTGATGTCTCCTTTACGTTGTTAAATCACGGCTGAGGTGGCCCAGAAACAAACGCAGCTGTCCGAAGGACAGAAGGTCTGTGAAAGCCGCCCAGCACCGATGTAAGAAAAACAAAAGAACGACCCAAACAACGTCTCACGCTGGAGGACCAAAGCCTTGTGGGCAGCACATCATTGGACGCTGTGTGAGTGTGTATGATGCACATGCCTGCACACACCGACGCCGTTCGGCCCGCCATCTCCTCCGGATGGGTGGTGCTGTATTCTTAGCGAGCTGTTGGCGCTGGCTGAGTTGCGGCTTTGTCTTTGATTTGACATTCCCTCCCAGTGTCCCCGGGCTGGGACCAGCCCACGCTCAGGCTGCAGGGCTTGTGCAAGGGCCCAAAGTGCTTTGCCACAGTGACTTATTTCTGCAGTGATAAAGCACACACTGGTCTGGGAGTACTGTATGTGTGTGTGTGTGTGTGTGTGTGTGTGTGTGTGTGTGTGTGTGTAAGCGCCTGTTGCCAGGGGTTTTTGGCACAAGAAGGACAATGCCAATTGGCCTGGGGTGAGTTGCTCACCATAGCGACACTCAGCAGGGGTCCACGGGGACGGGCTCTGTAATCTCCACATGTTAGCAGCTACCAGACAAGGTGCACAAAGAGGGGCACCCAAAGCAGGTTTATATCCTTGCTTCACACATACACACACACGCACACGCAAACACACACGCACGCACGCACACACACACACACACACACACACACACACACACACACACGCATGCACACGCACACACACACACACACACGCATGCACACACAAACACACACACGCACACACACACACTCACACACACAGGCTGCGGTTCTGTGCCCGCCCCTGTCACCCCTGTGTTGGGTGACCCTGCCCCAGCTGCTATGGTCCTCCTGCCTGTGCTCAGTCAGCTGTAAAATGAGGTGCAGGCAGGATCCTGGTGGTAATGAGAAGTGGCATCTCGTCCAGCCTAACCTCGGGAAAATCGCTTCTATAAATACCTTCAAGAAATAAAGTCTACCTTGGTCAGACCCTCACAGGGATCTCAGAAAAGGTCATCATTGGCCCTCTCTTCCACCTCCCTGATCTCTCTCTCTCTCTCTCTCTCTGTCTTTCATTCTATCTCTCCCCATCATCTCTTTCTCGTGCTGACGTGCCACACACAACTCATGGCCTCTGCCGCCTGGCTCATCTCATGTATTTGAATGCCGTTCCCCTCTGCAGGTCTCCTACGACGCAGGTCATGCTGGGTGGACTTGCACATAAAAATGTCATGTACAGTGGATGGTTGGGGGACGACCGGAGCCCTTAACTGGGGGTGTGGGGCCCTGCTGAGGTGAAAGGGGGGATTTACACACTGCTAATTACTTCCCTAAAGGGTTAAATGTGCCAAACCCATGTTAACATCCATGTTGCATGCTAGTGTACTGTAGAGTAATAACACTAGTAATAGTGTAGATCAGGGTAATAACAGTAGTAATAGTGTACTGTAGTCTAATAACACTAGTAATAGTGTAGAGTAGGGTAATAACAGTAGTAATAGTGTAGATCAGGGTAATAACACTAGTAATAGTGTAGCGTAGGGTAATAACAGTAGTAATAGTGTAGAGTAGGATAATAACAGTAGCAATAGTGTAGATCAGGGTAATAACACTAGTAATAGTGTAGAGTAGGGTAATAACAGTAGTAATAGTGTAGGGTAGGATAATAGCAGTAGCAATAGTGTAGATCAGGGTAATAACACTAGTAATAGTGTAGCGTAGGGTAATAACAGTAGTAATAGTGTAGGGTAGGATAATAACAGTAGCAATAGTGTAGATCAGGGTAATAACACTAGTAATAGTGTAGCGTAGGGTAATAACAGTAGTAATAGTGTAGATCAGGGTAATAACACTAGTAATGGTGTAGAGTAGGGTAATAACAGTAGTAATAGTGTAGGGTAGGATAATAACAGTAGCAATAGTGTAGATCAGGGTAATAGTAATAATAGTGTAGGGTAGGATAATAGCAGTAGCAAAAGTGTAGATCAGGGTAATAACACTAGTAATGGTGTAGCGTAGGGTAATAACAGTAGTAATAGTGTAGGGTAGGATAATAACAGTAGTAATAGTGTAGATCAGGGTAATAACACTAGTAATGGTGTAGCGTAGGGTAATAACAGTAGTAATAGTGTAGGGTAGGGTAATAACAGTAGTAATAGTGTAGGGTAGGATAATAACAGCAATAGTGTAGATCATAGTAATAGTGTAGCGTAGGGTAATAACAGTAGTAATAGTGTAGGGTAGGGTAATAACACTAGTAATAGTGTAGATCAGGGTAATAACACTAGTAATAGTGTAGAGTAGGGTAATAACAGTAGTAATAGTGTAGGGTAGGATAATAACAGTAGCAATAGTGTAGATCAGGGTAATAACACTAGTAATAGTGTAGCGTAGGGTAATAACAGTAGTAATAGTGTAGGGTAGGATAATAACACTAGTAATAGTGTTGGGTAGGATAATAACAGTAGTAATAGTGTAGATCAGGGTAATAACACTAGTAATAGTGTAGCGTAGGGTAATAACAGTAATAATAGTGTAGGGTAGGATAATAACAGTAGTAATAGTGTAGATCAGGGTAATAACACTAGTAATAGTGCAGAGTAGTGTATTTACACTATCAGTAGTGTAGATCATTGTAATAACAGCAGAAATAGTGAGGTGTGTTAACAGTAGTAGTACTAATGTATAATAGTGTAATTCAGCATACAAACACGTATTTTATGTATGATTAGTAATACCACTTGAAATGAAACCGTAGCACAAATATCAATACAAATAATTCAAGTGTTCAAAGCACCTCAGAAAGAGTTCTAATCTGGGCCATCCTATTGGAACATAAAACATGAAACTGTTAGCTGGTGTGCAGTGCACAGCAAAGTGAAGATTGCACATTTCATGATGGACCGTTGGGTCAGGACAAGCCCGGAGCTTGTTCTGTGTAAATAACCCTGAGTAGTGGCGTTGCCCTTGAATGTAGAGTCAGAAGTGCTGACCAAGCTCTGCTCCCCACAGCATGACTGTGATGATTCTCCCCAGGGAGAGTGGGAGGGGGCGTGGCCTCTGTGGTGTGGGTCTCTACACCACCCACCATGAGGAATTCCCAGTGAGAATCTCACATCACTCCTCACCCCTGGAGTCTAAAGTGATTAGCCTCATTCAGCATGGGTCTTCAGGCCAAAATCGACACATCACAGAACACTTATTGATCATTATTTATATTGATTAAGCAGGCTGCATCAGCTCAGAGGGGATCGCTGCTATTGATCTGACCGAATTAACGTGAACAAAAGGAGGGCAAATTAGCTTAGGTGAGTCATGTCAGAAGGAGTATGACTGCACATTTCAATAGACCTCACCCTTGGATGAGATTCCGGAGACATCTGCTCAGGGTGGAAAAGGCTCCGTTCAGTTGAGTGAGGGTTGAATTTGGCACATACACAGTATATGGTGCTGAATGTTGTGGAATATTGTACGGGCTGTAGACTTTTGTATTGGATTAGAATTCTCTGGCATTCGGCTATTGCATCTCCCGAGCGCAGTGCATTCTGGGCCTGCATTCCCGCGCCACTGAAGTGCTATTACATCAGGGGTCCGGCAGGTCCTGCCCTATGTACCAGTAATTCTTGATTAGAGTCTGGGAAAACTCCCTTACTCCTTCAGAAAGATTTCACTTCCTTAAGCCATCGCTGCTGAAGATAAAGGGAGTGAGTGAGTCACGGACGAGAGGAAATGAGAAGGATGGTCCAAAAAGGGCAGCGGGAGCACAGCGTTTGGCACGGGGAAAACAGAACGCTTGCTCAGAGCAGAGCGGGTCGAGAGCAGAACAGGCCTCCGCCCTGTGCTGACAACACGCTCGTATAGGTGGACACGAGGGGGGGGCTCTCCAGGAGATCGCAGGGCACGTTTGGAGAGCGTTCAACTCAAACTTTAGGACGTCCGTCTCCACCAAAGCCCCCGTGGCCCGCAATGAACCGCTTCAGCGGCGCTGAACGTAACATTTGGCGATTTCACTTAATCATCGCAGCAGAGCCAGTAAAAGTCAATCTTCCGCTTCCTGTTGTGCGCCGAGCAGTGTGGCCACGTGGCCAGGTCTGCCCGAGCGAAGGCGGCGTTCCCAGCCTTTGTAAAGCCGAAGGACGGCCTCTCAGAGACGGGGGACTCACTTTGTGATGCGCACACTTGAAAGATATCAGGAAATTGTCGCTCGTCCTAACACAGGTCCACAGAGCTCATTTTGTAGACGTGATTTTTTTGGGTCAGCGAGTTAACGCTAAAAATATGTCCTGCCCAAACCCTCCATTTATCAGGGGGGTATTCTGTGTCATGCTCTGTGTGGGCAATGCTCAGTGGGACTCCCCTTCACAGCAGAAGACAGGACTGATGGGCAAAGTTATACATTATCTCCGCTGTGATAGTCCTTCGCCTCCCCGTCTCACTGCACACTGTAACGACTTCAGCAGTAATTAGAAGGCCAGTGTGACAAACCCCACACTTACAGCCAGCCGGGGTCTGTTCCCCCCCGCCGCCGGACCTTTGTTTGTCAGTGGTCCTAAATGACATTTAGACACGAGCGACTGACGCGTCTCGTTCCTGCAGGCTGTCCAGAGGACGGCGCCGTCTCCTGTCCTCTCGCGCGGCGTCTCTCTCCTTCACAGCTGTCCTTGGCCATCACCCAGGCAGACATGAGCGTTAACAAGTGGAACAGGACACTCTCTCTCTCTCTCTCTCTCTCTCCCGCCTCCACACTCTGAAGACGGCCTGTAAACCGCTTGTTGTTTTGGGCTGAGAATGTTTAACTCCACACCCGCCGGTTTCAGACAGACGGAGGCAGCATGATGAGGAGGGTGGGCTGGGCGATGATGGTGATGGTATCGCGGGCATGTGATGAAGAGGCAGCAGGAGTTGCGATTGAAGCAGCTGTGGTGCGCACCAACACATGAGACCGTATGATCACACTCCATCAGCAGCTGAGGAGGGGTGAGAGAACACCGCGCACAGAGCTTCGCAACTGCCCCGGGATGAATCACCGAGGCGAAATTGTTCTAAAGATACGTTTCACATTGCCTACGAGGTCTAACAGAAATGTTGTAGAAGGGACAGAGGCCAAGCCAGGGTTTTATATTGCAGTGCAGAGTTTAAAAAGCGAAGTCAGCGCCCGGGACCTGGCTTTGCCACGAAGGTCATTGTCATAGTAACAGGCATGCTGGACGTCCTCCTGTTCCCATCCCCTCTGCTCCCATCTTAACCCATCAAACATGCTGTCCTTCCTCCGGACTGCCCCATTAAAGTCTTTTTTTTTTTTTTAGTTCCGATTGCCTTTCGGGAAGGTCCTAGCACAGACGGCAGAGCGAGAGAGACAGAAGCAGAGAGGGGGGGGAGTATCGCTCCCCCCCCCCACCCTGTCCACACGCCGCTACCTTTATCCGCTGGCCTATTAACAACTGTTAGCGCAGCTTTAATTATACCCCTGTGAGCGTGGAGGGTGGCGGGCTCATGTCATCTTCCTCCCGGGGGAAGGCCTGTAATTGCAGGCATCCATCCGCTGAGCCTGCGCACCGACAGCTCTCCATACCGCCGCCGCCGCCGTGTCCACCGCAGACCGCCGCCACGGCCGCGGCGTGTCGGCCAACATCTGCTCCCTGAGCGACACGTCCCAGAAGCCCCGGGCCTGTCAGCTGAAGCCGCTCCTCTACCTCGCCCACCTCTCACCTCGCCACCCTCGCCCGCTGCTAACGGCCGCTCCCGCAGGCCGAGCAAAACGTAAACAGCAACGCCGCCGGAATGTAATTAAGGCGGGAGCGTTCATGAAGGACATCGGCTTTCTGACTCGCCTCGTCTCTGACGTCAAACGGAAACGTTCACATTTAACCTACGATGCTGATCATCTTTTTCATGAGACGGCGATTATGCCGTATTAACAAGTCACCGGTCAACCTCAAGACCTTGCAGCATCTCTTGATGTTGTTACTGCTGATTTGACATTGAGCACACAGGAGTCGGATAGGTCCGTGGATCTGAACCGCCAGCCGTGCGGGCACTGGACCCTCTGCCTTATTTATGTCATAGCACTTCCATAACTCAGCCAGTCTGATGCCTGTGTGACTGACAGCTCTGTACATGATACTCTATTGACTGCTGCAAAGTTCTCTGGGATCAAAGGTTTTTGCAAAAAATACAAAATATATAAAACTGGACAGCAGACCAAAAGAACAATATGGGCCACTAATGAAGAATGCATGAAGTCTGGGGAAGAGGTACAGTCCTGAAACGTCAGTGTTAAGGACCAACCGAGGAAGCTCAACATAGAAAAAAACATTTTGATATTTTAGGTCATCAAGAAAATATATAAAACTTGCAGCAAACCTCACTAGAAAAAGGCATAAAAAGAGCAATTGAAAGCATTACAGAGAAACCTCAACGTCTGGCGTCAAAGCTTCAGAGCGTCCACCAAGCCTCCGTTTCCTGGCTACTCTATTACTACTTCGTCTTATTTCCTGTGTTGTTCTTGATTTCCTTTGCCATTAATTTCCATGTTTTTCTAGATTTGAAGTGAGATTTATTAAACTCCCATTACAAGGGCCGAATAGCGCCGACACATTGGCAAACATACCAAAGATTTCGAGTTCTTCTCCATTTCCCACACTTTTCTCAGTGCCGTTTAGCTCAGACAAACTGCGGTTGACTCAGCTCACTTCAGACAGGCCTGCCAGAGCTCACTTTTTTCGATTCACTCCAACCACTCCACGCCCTCCCCCTGTTCCCGCCATCTTTCTCCTCACTTCCCTCTCCACGCTGACTGGTGACCAGGCTTTCTCGAGAAGTGAGGGGCGGAGTGCCAAGCGGGAAGCTGTGACTCCAGCAGCAATCAGGCCTGGAGTCTGAGAGGCCGAGTCATTTCCTCCCTTTCCCAGGGATGAGATGCAGCAGTTCACTGCACATCCTGCTCCAACTCCCAGAGTGCTCGGCTGTGGATGGAGCCGGACATTTCCGACCACGCTTCGAGACACGCACGAGGGAGGTAAATAAGGATAAACCCAAATATAATCCCCCAAAAACGTGAGGAACATGGGCAGAGGAATGTAAGGAGTGTAAGCTGGTTAACGTAGTTCTGATCAAAGAGGCAGGGCCACGTGGGGTGTATTTAGGGGCCCATGTGACACATCTAAGCTGGTTTGCACCTTTAAAAACTGTTTTATTTATTCCACTTTTTAAAGGAAACCGTAGACTGCCAATCTATGGCAGTTCTGACATTAACAAGAAATGTATTAGGAGGAAGAAATTCATAAATATGCATAGAGATATTAGGCTGGTGTTAGCTGTAAGCACCTGTCTACTTAACACTGACAGAGATCACTGAGTGACATTATGAAGTCAAGCCCCCCCACCACAACCACCACCCAGATTTCTAGTGATGTGTTATTTCTTAATCTCTCCTCTTCTCTCCTCTCCTCTCCTCTCTCCTCTCCTCTCCTCTCTCCTCTGCTCTTCTCTCCTCTCCTCTACTCTCACCTCCTCTCCTCCCCTCACCCCTCTCCTTTCCTTTCCTCTCCTTTCCTCTCTACTCTCCTCTCCCCTTTTTTCCTCTCTCCTCTTCTCTCTCCTCTGTCCTCTCTCCTCTCCACTTTTTCTCTCCTCTGCTCTCTCCTTTCTCCTCTCCTCTCCTCTCCCCTCTTCTCTGCTCCTCTTTTTGGACAGTGCTGACAATCCACTTCCAAAGAAACCCTTTTTTTTAAGCGCCAGGTTATAGTAGTGATGGCTCAAGGTTAACTAGTACCTCCCTTGTAAAGAATGCTAGTTGTTGTGAAATTAATAATGTATTTCCTATTTTTGCCAAGAAACATTTTGGAACATCCTGTTACATCTGCCATGTCGACCTCTAAATCCATGGAAACCGTAATGTCAAAGGATGTGCATTCATTTTATTTTTGCCAGCGTGAGCTGTCTCCTAGTATTAACACCGGCGGCAAATCTTTTAGCACGTTTTCTGTAGACTTAATATCCTCTGCATTTTTTCTCCAAGCAGGATTAATCTGGTTTTAAATTCTGTCATGAGCGTAATCTTTGGCGATGTGGATATTCTAGATTAGCATGAGTAACAAATAGATGTTATAGCATATGATATACTATAATAATAAACATTGCATTTTTCAGGAAAATCTTTCACAAATTTCACAAAATGCTTTTTTTTTGGGGGGGCGTTAAAGCTGATGAGGGTTCATGGAGCACCATGCTGTGGTATGGGAGTCAGGGCATGGGTCTCAGGTTAGAGTGCGCTGTCTCTGGTCCAGGACGCACTACAGTCGGCTGGGCTCCCATTGTAGGCAGGCGCTTCCCTTTTCCATGCTGTTGAAGGCCACAGGGTATGTGCTCTAAGCGTTGGGCACTTAAGGCTCTTCCCTCAGCGAGCTCATCGATGGGAGCACAGACGTGTCGTCTGAAACGCCACCATGGAAGACCCTCCTGCAGAAAAGCGCTGACATGTTTATAACCAAAACAGGAGAATAGGCTCTAAAAAACAAAAGACATTAAAATATTACAGCAGAGCTGAGATTACAATCGATCCTTGTGTTGTGCTCTTCGCACGTATTGCGTGTATTGCGTCCGTGCTGTATGAAGGCCTTGAGGTTTTTAGGATAAATGGAAGCGATGTGTTGAAAAGTTTGGCCGTTGCTTAGAAACAGCTGTGTCTTCACAGGAGAGGACAGCTGGGGCATTCTGTCCCCCTTGTTTAGGGACACGCCTTGACTTTACACCCGTCTGTCACACCCCAGCACTCCGGAGGCAGACAGCAGCCCAGCCAAAGGTGCCGGTGTTTAGCGCTGTGTTCCCCCTCCTGCGGCGTCCGGGGCTGAGACGCTCCCGCTGTGCCAAGCCGACCCCCCCCCCGGGGGCTCCTTGGTCAGCATCACCGGTGATCCAGGTTGGGGAACAGGGCAGGAGAAGGCACAGCGGGGCAGGTCAGAACCCAACATGCTGTGCTTGGAGACGGGCTACCGCGTGCAGCGCAGCATGCAGATACTGCCCAGGTGGTACACCTGACACTCTGCTCACTGACTCATGTAGATGAGTCTCACACCCATGCGTGTGCTTACACACGCGTGTACACACACACACACACACACACACACACACACACACACACACACAAGCAAATAAGCTTCACTCAGGATGTGCCTTTAAAATGCCTTTGAATAGTTGTGACATGGTCCTGCAGGTTTATGAGTAAACAGTCAAGCAGCCAGCTGTGATATTCTAATAGCACACGTCTCTCTCTCTCCCTCTTTCTCAATCTGTCTCTCTCTCTGACTGTCTGCTCTCTCTCTTTCTGTCTACCTGCCTCTCTCTCTTACACAAATGCACATACACACACAGACCTCAACTATGATCCAGTCCTGAATAAATTTACCTTCTGGGGCGGGGCAGGGTGGGGTGGGGTTGGGTGGGTGTGGGGAATGCGTTTGGGTGGGGCAGGGCGGGGCAGGGTGGGGTGGGGCGGTGTGGGTTGGGGCGGGGTGATGTGGGGCACACGTGGCGCGTGACCCTCTCTGCTGCAAACGCTAGTGCTCGCGCTGCTGCATGACCTTTGCATGCAATCAATCCACCTTCTCACAGGCAGCATCTTTGTGTTCATCACTCCTCACGTGACTCTGGTGCATCAAGTTCCTGTCCCGCATTTGATCACAGTTGATGCGATAGAGCAGCAAGCCAGCACACACACAAACACACACACGTACACACACATACAAATGTGGAGGGTTGAAAGAATGGATTTCTTTTTCTGTTTTTCGCTGCATGTGAACATGTATACAATATCAGTTTTTCAGATATACGCCTATAGGTGTGTTTTACTGTAGATTAGACAATTTGATATAGAGCACATAGCATCTACAAGACAGAGAGGCTCACTTACATCAAAACATATTTAGTTAACATCTGCTCCACTGAACTATTTATTACTTAAAGGTCCAGGAAAAAAAAACTTTTTAATCTGCTTGTGTCAAGATGACATCATTTGTTAAACTGTTTTGGTGATTTTTCACAAACGTCTGATTAGTGGAATATGTATTGAAGGGAGTTTTCCAAAACAAACAGAGACTTGATGCCCGAGAGCTGAAAGGCTTCAGTAAAGGAGATGGATGGACCCCCCCCACAGTCACCCCACCTGACCCCTCCCCCGTCCTTCAGAGGTCAGTGATTTCCCTTCCCATGTCAGAGAAGAAATAAACACCAGGGCATGGGGCAGCTATATTCTGCTCCGTGTCTGTGATTGGGAGTTCTGTCGTAAGCTGCAGATCGCTATCTCTAAGAATATCTCCTCCACACCAGAGCCCTCCCTCCTCCTCCGCCTTACCTTCATTACACATTTTGCGAGTGTGTGTGTGTGTGTGTGTGTGTGTGTTTATACTTGGGTGCAGCCGTATTTGCTCCTGCTAGTTCTGGATCAAGTGTGCCCGGTTATGGGTTACTCTAAATAAATATGCACAGACAAGCCAGGAAGGTGTGTGTAGACTGCATTTGCCGCAGGATTGCCCTTGATTAATTGGCGGGCCAATGCAGGGCGACTGTTTGTGTACACTTCCTGGCCCCTGCTCGGAGGACGGAATACAGGGGCCCGCAGATACAAGGGCCCAGACGGCTACTGAACTTCCTTGGGTGGGCCTGTGTGTATAAGTATGTATGTGCGCATGTGTGTATTTATATGTATTTATGTGCACATATGTGTGTGTGTGTGTGTGTGTGTGTGTCTGCGCACATTCTTCCTAGGTTTCTGTCAGAGCCCTAGTCAGTCACTCTTAAGTGAGACTGATGGATGTACAATTTGCAAATTGCGGCGCATTATGGCGAATGCGATACAAATCTCTGCTCAGAGCCGTATTCAGTCACGTCGCTGATGAAAGCAGCCAGTTAAAAATATCACACGGCTGCATCTCTAAGCGCACAACGGCTTCCTGCAACAAAAGCTCACGGCGCGCCGAGCCCTCCAGCGGAGCCGCTTCGCTCCGCCTCCCTCCCCGCGCTCAGCCGCGAGCATCTGAGGCGGCGGAGATGAAGGCCGGCTTCCGCGCTCGCTTGGCCGACGCGCTGCCATGGTTTATAGATCCGCCTGCTCCTTGCATCTCTGCTCTCGCTGCGCTCGTCTCTCTCTCCCCGTTCTGGTCTGGTCTGGGGCGTCCCCGGCCCTGCCCTGCGGCACTCATCATTAGGCAGCGTAGTGGCCTCTCACCTGTCAGCTCCGCTCTGGCTGGGGGTCACTAACGCCCCGTCTGGAGGCGGCCCGGCCGGGCCACGTGCCTCCCGGTCCCGGGTAACGCCTGCCTTTATCCTCGGGCAAGGTGGGGCCCTGTGGCGGAGAGCTTATCTGCTCTTACTGCAGCGCGAGGCTTCAGGGCCAAAGCCAGGGCCCCGAGGAGCAAAGGAGCTCTCAGGCCGGGGGAAGAGGGAGAGACGTGGAAGGGGCTGAAAGGGAGAGGAGGGGGCGGTGGGGCAAGTTCTAGGACTTCTGGGACAGAGAAGAGGGCATTTGCCTAAAGCAAAGGCTGAGGAAAGCACTCCTCAAAACATCAGTGCAGAAGAGACCACCCCAGGCAAGATTCCCCGCAGGGCCCCCGCCAGCAGCTTCTTTCAGCCTGCGTGGGCTGGACATAGATGCCCTCTCCCCACACCTCACATCTCCAAAGCATCATCTTTTAACCACCTTACGTCAAAACCCGTCTGCAGCTGCAGGCCAGAACCACACCTCCATGGCCAAGGGCTTTTTACATTCATTTAACCAGCTCGTTATATGTGTTTATTGACACACCTCGTTAACCATGCACACGATTCGTTTATGTGTACATTTGTTTCGCTGATCTCCCCTCGTACAGTGACAGATTTTATTCTTTCTGGCAATACACAGATTGCAGGACAAGCCCATATGCCACCAATTGTGGCAAATTGCTCCGGATGGATATTATCGATATAAAAAAAAACACACACACACACACACTCACACAGGCCGCATTTGAAGCCACATTAATTTTCTTTGTGCTCTGTTTTTTCTGTTCTGTTTTTTTTTTTTTTTTTTTTCCTTTAACGATGAAATTGCTTGGCAAACTCAACCGGCCTCTTATCATCATCGCAGACACCGCAATCACGCTCCATAATCACAGTTTCCGCGGCGGAATGGGTCCCGGGGCCGTGGCCAACAGCCGCTAATGTGGGCCTCCGCGGGCCGCTCGCCCGTAGCCCGGGCCCAGCAGATGGGGCCTGTGGCGTGCTGCATGGCTGAGCTGGGCAGCGGAACCGGAGCTGAGCCCGGCGCACCCGCGGGATTACTCCGTCGCCCCGTGTTACCGCAGGAATGCCGTAGGCTAACGAGGAGGTATGGAAAGCTCACGAGCACAACTGCAGCCAGTGATTGATTGCACAGTGTTGCTCTTTGAAGCGTCGGCTGAAAACACTCGTAGCAGACTGAAAACACCAGAGCTGCTAGTGTTGTTGTTTTGTTTTGTTTTGTTTTCTGGACAATAGTAGTTCCTAATTTGTACACTGTAAAACTAAATAATTTAGTTTTCTCAAGTGATTTATGGAAGACAATTGCCCTTTCTCACTGCTATTCTGTGCTGAATGTTTGACTCTGTTGAGCTAATGCTAATATGAAGGCACAGGTATATGGACTAGGTGTTAAAAATATCACACGACAAAGACTCTTGATGACCATTGTTTGTCTCGTCTGTCAGGCAGAAAAGTAAACCGTAAACCTGCAACTGTAAATTCCTATATTCCAGAATAAACCGTAAACCTTACTATACTCCTGAATAAACCGTAAACCTTCCTCTACTCCTGAATAAACCATAAACCTTCCTATACTCCTGAATAAACCGTAAACCTTCCTCTACTCCTGAATAAACCATAAACCTTCCTATACTCCTGAATAAACCGTAAACCTTCCTCTACTCCTGAATAAACCATAAACCTTCCTATACTCCTGAATAAACCGTAAACCTTCCTATACTCCTGATTAAACCGTAAACCTTCCTATACTCCCGAATAAACCGTAAACCTTCCCATACTCCAGAATAAACCATAAACCTTCCTATACTCCTGATTAAACCGTAAACCTTACTATACTCCTGAATAAACCGCAAACCTTCCTATACTCCTGAATAAACCATAAACCTTCCTATACTCCTGAATAAACCGTAAACCTTCCTATACTCCTGATTAAACCGTAAACCTTCCTATACTCCCGAATAAACCGTAAACCTTCCCATACTCCAGAATAAACCGTAAACCTTCCTATACTCCTGATTAAACCGTAAACCTTCCTATACTCCCGAATAAACCGTAAACCTTCCCATACTCCAGAATAAACCATAAACCTTCCTATACTCCAGAATAAACCGTAAACCTTCCTATACTCCAGAATAAACCGTAAACCTTCCTATACTCCAGCATTTGTTTCGATGATTAACATGACCAACATATACTCATGTGTGAACCTGCAGCGTCTCCCTGTGCCGAAGGCCCCTTCCCGTTCTCCACCGACCAGCTGTCCCGTCTGTACCACAGCGCCTCCTCTCCTGTCTGACACAGCGAGCAAGTGTGCTTCCTGCCTGTCTTCCTGGCCAAAGCCCAGACGGACACATCTCTGTCAACACCGTCTGCACATTTCAGAGTGCTTCTCCAACTGCTTGGCACACGGCCGCCCCCGGCACCGCGCTCTCCGACGCAGACCTGCTCTGTGGGTTCCTTTTAGAGTGAAACAACATATGTTACCGAAGACCTTTAAAAACATTAAAGCTGGCTCAATGCTGGGACGATTAACTTTTAAGTTTAGATTTTTTTTTTTCTATTGACAACGTTCATGTAGTCAACAAGTCAGCGAACGTATGTCTGTTGTGGCCGTCAGGGAAAAGATCAGCCCACACACCAATAAACAAATAAACAGCAAACAGGCCTCTCCAGCCCAGACTGACTGAACCCCTAATCGAAGCACCTCGTATATTCCAAAGGCATTCAATCAAACTTCCAGGTAAAAGTAGCATCTCTGGTGTGATCATAAACCTGTCTATTTCCCTCTTGGCACTCTTACTAATTGTTCTTTGTCTAAAAATCGTAAATCTCTTCGGGAAGAGCCATTAGCTAAAATGACTGAGATTGTAACAGGGAGAGAGACTCTGAGGAGTGTGCAGACGTGGCTACTGTAGCTACACTCTACTGAACCCTGCATTAACGAAAACAAAGTGTATACTGTTGTTGATCTAGTCACAGATGATGTCTTTTTTTTCTGTTACTTTGGCAAATTTGTAACTCTAACCGTTTAAACAAAATAGCTGCACTTTCAGCCTTTCCGGTGATCCCAGCCATCACCCGCGGCTCAGACGTGCAGTGGGCGGAGCCCTGGCGGGTCCCTTACGGGGGCCTGATTGGCTGTAACTGCAGGGCTAAGTCTAAACGATGATGATGTGGCCAGCCGGCGAGCGCGGTCTGCCGCGAGGCCCTAACGACAACCAGCGGCCCTTTTCCTCAAGCCGCGGCCAAGCAGCGAGTTGTTTGTGTCAACTGGCAGAGCCGAAAGCGCCGGTGATGGGCAGCGCGGGGAAGCGTGTGCAGGGCAGGCCTCAGCTGAACATCCCATTTCAAGCATTTAAGAGGTTTCTTGTGTAAACAAGTGGGACTGTACAAGCAGAATGTTCATTTTATTTGACACAGGAACGTTTAACTGCCTAAAAGAAAGTAAAGGCATAACACAAAGCTATTTACATTTGGCCCACAGTTATGAATGCCTGATTTAAAGGGAAGCTTTACCCAAAATACACACTTATGTGATTTTTTTTTTTTTTTTGCCATCAACTGGTTATTTAGTTGGGTCCTGTGCGCAATAATGGGGGACTTGGCCAGTGAATTATCATCGGGAGCAGAAAAAAAACCCACTGCTCCCGATGATGGTTAATGAGGTGCGGTGAGTGTGCTTGTAGACTCGTGCCAAGTCATCCTGAAACCAAAGCCAAGCCAGGTTTGTTTCCGAGCACATTAACGGAAGAGAAGGAAGGGGCTGTCTTTTTAGCTGGAGCTTCCCTGCTCACACAGCTCCAGAGAGCCTGTCCACCCTGGGCTAGAGGACGTGTTAGTTGTGGAACAAGACCAGTTACGCAGTGTTTCAGAAATGGGGACATGGCTCTCAGAGGGAAACTAGAAAATGCATGTTTGTGGTTCGTATTGTGTTATGACTGCGGTATGGTACGGTGTAAACAGAGAAATGGTGAAGCTTTCAATAAAACATTTCTTCTCTCTCCAAAAGTGATTCTGAAAGCAAACCCAAAATGTGGAAACAATAAAAAAAAAAAAAAAGACAAAGCTTATGTCAAGCGTTTGTTTAGAGTCCGCAGACCTACTGGAACGAGATGAAGCGAATTTGATGTGGACATTTTTTTGATGACACTAATGGCCGTCCGTGTTTGTACTTACGGATGTGTGTGGATGAGTCACATATCGCCCTGAGTTGCATCATGAGAGGCAAACAGAATGGGCTAGTTTATCCAGGTGGCTCCAGTAAGGCCTCGATCTCTCAGCAGGTCGGTAACGTTAATCACTCATGACTCAATGGATGCGGTGGGTTTGCCCATCGGATGCTGTTTGGCTACATTACGTATGCTTTGCAGCATAGGCTGTCCAGTGTATAGGTTTGCCCTTAAAGTCATTATTAATTTTTCATCGGATATTTCCAGTTCAGTATGAAAGTGGAGAATGATAACATCATTAATATGATAATATGATGTAAAGAACGTCTTTGCACACAGGGTTTTAAACAGTAACATGAGCACAGTGAATTTATGATCACTCTATATAAAAGCAGCAGTAATATACCTTATTACGAACATGAATCATCTCAATGCTGCAAGCAGAGGTGCAAATGACCTTAACTGCTTAATTAAATATAATTGAATTTATTTTAAAGTCATCATTTCTGTGCCTTTTTTAATGAACACAGATGAGGCGATATCCAGGTTGCTTCCTCTCAGCGTTAAGCACATACACAGGACTGTATTACTGAGTTAATGGGACAGATAATTGACAATGAGCCATAGGAGGTTAATAACAGACATTTAATTGACTTCTATCAGTTAGACCCGGAGCGTCTCAGTCTTCCTCTGCTCTGGTTTCATCTCTGTGCTCAGGCTCAGCGCTTTGTAGATTTCCGACGGTTATACAGCCATAAAGATGTAAAACATCATGTTATGCAAAGCGACCAATAGCGTGGCGTCTGAGTCGTGTCACAGGTCGGCGGGAGGTTAGGTGTGGCGGGACAGAGCAGGCACTTCACACAGCGTTCCCGCTGGCTACAGGACACCCTTACAGGACGCCCTTAGCTCCTTACATCTGTCCGTCAGTGACCTGGAAGTGAGAGTTTATTTTGTCGGACGGCCAAAAACACCCCCCCCCCCCTCCACGGGCCCTCACGCTCCGAGCTTGAGCTACTGTCCCCGGCTTGCTGCTGGCTGGCTCTCCTCCTATTTACAGCACACATCCGCTTCACCTGAACCAGAACAATTCAGGGCCAGGAAGGAGCACTTCCCCTTCTGACTGGCGAGGTGTGTGGAGCAGGACCGCTGAGACCGTGACACTGATCTCTGTAATCTACACCCCAAACACGGCACGGGCGAAGAGCAGGCCTGGCCAAGAACATCTCTCCCCGCAGATCCCCACAGCGCTCTGACAGCCTGGCTCCAGCTACAGGCCACCAGCACTTCCACAGCTCAAAGTTCTCACAGTGGAACAAACATCCTGCGGGACACTTTCCTCACGTGTCTTTACAGCGGCGGTGTTAGTTTTCGCTGTTTACGTCCATCAGGCGTAGTGGGGATGAGCGCGGATAAGTACATTTGCATTTGTGGCAAAACACGTTCTTCATCAAGCGTAAAAACCTCTTCGCACTCCCCATTTTGGACTCTTTCAGCAGCTTAGCTCGCAGGCTGGGCGGCTAATTTATGCTAATCACATGCAGGAAGGCCTGGTGGCCCTGCTCACACGCTGAAATGTAAATAGTGCGGTGTGGAACACAGGGATGGCAGGGGGCCATACATCACCCACCTCACCCGAAGGGTTGCTGCTGAGCTGATAGATGAAGTTTCGAGAGACGGGGGAGGGATAGACGTGGAAAGGTGTTAGAAGGTTGAGGATATTTCTCATAGCAATTATTGAAAGTGTTTTTTCGTTGACATCACAGTCCAAGCTCATATATCAAGATGGCAGCCATGGCATGAATATGAAACAGCAGACCACCACTAAGCAGTAAAAATTAGTGGGTTGTTTAGGGTGAGGAAGGAGATGCACAGGGTGATGCAGACTGCATTCGTCTGGACAGCGAGCTGAAGGACTCCATCTCCATCTGCACTTTCTCACGCTTACACAGCCCAGTGTGGGGAACGTGTGTGTGTGTTCATGTGTGTGTGCGTGCGTGTGTGTGTGTGTGTGTGTGTGTGTGTGTGTGTGTGTGTGTGTGTGTGTGTGTGTGTGTGTGTGTGTGTGTGTGTGTGCGTACGTGTGTGTGTGTGCATGTGCGTGCATGTGTGCGTGTGGTGCAAACCCCGGAAGCCCCGGTTGGTGTACGGACTGTCAATGGTGCCTGTGCGTGTAGCCCATTCCTGCTGCAGGATGGGTGGGTACTGGGCTCTTGACTCAGCTGTCTCCAGGCCAGCCGTCCTTCCCCCAGGCGGCCAGCCTGGAGCACCATGGCCTGTCTGGGGCACATCTGGCCTGGCCAGCAGCACGCATACCCCCCGCCCCACCACCACCACGGGAGGGACTTTCTGTAAACCTCAACATTCCCAGGCGCAGCCAGAAGGAAGCGTCGCACTGGCAACAGAGCCTGGCAGCCACTCCAATTATGGATGCAGGACAGAGAGCTCTTCTGAGTGCTGGGGCACATTTAAGCCCCGCCTCCTCCCTCTCCCTCACTCCTTTCTCTTTTTCTTTTTTTCTTCTTCTTTCTTTCTTTTTTTTTCTTTCTTTCCCTTCCTTCTCTCCAGCTGCGCTTCCTCATGTAATGGCCTTTGACTGCAATGTAAGAAAAGAACAGAGCAGCCCAAACACGGGACATCTGCATAGATGTCTGATAATCCGCCCCCTCCCACCCCCCCTCGTAACTTTGCATAAACAAAGTCTGAATCCTCCCTCTTGGACACTCTTGAGAACATCAGAGGGCCTCGGTCTCCGGCGACCTGAACACTCTCTCTGGGCACACATGCACTTGGCCTGACCATGAGCTCTGAGGAGGAAAGGTTAGCCAGAGGCTAATGGAGAGGATAGAATGGGTGTGGTGAGGATGGTGTGAGCGTGAGATTGCGTGTGTGTGTGTGTGTGTGTGTGTGTGCGTGTGTGTTAAAGAGAGAGAATGAGGGGTGTGGAGGTTGGGGCATTAATAAACACAAGGCAAAGGAAGGTCTACCAGGATATGTCATTTATAGCTAGCCCATACTTAAGATATCAGACCTGCTTTTAGAAGCCAGATGAATCCTGCTTGACAGGAAATGACAGGGTCAGGGGTTGAGGTCATAGAGAGGTGACTTACTGGCCTGGACCCCCACCCCCTCAACACACTCACACGCACAAACACACACATGCCCTCAACACACACACACACATGCCCTCAACACACTCACACACACACACACACACACACACATGCCCTAAACACACTCACACACACACAACCACACACACGCCCTCACACACTCACACACACAAACACACACATGCCCTCAACACAGGTTGGTGTCTCACTGCTTGTTTCATTTTCATTAGGCCTCTCCTGCTGGGGCCTGAACTTCTTGCCCTGCCTGGACTGGGGCGACAGCTCAGTAAATCACGGCGCTTTAGTGGAGCTGCCGGCTTTTTTATACACTTTAATCACAGAACTCCTGCCGAAAGGAAGATTGGGCCAGTGTATGGAATTCGGCAATAAAAAAAATGGAGGAGAAAATGGAGTGGGCTCAGGTACGGCAGAGAGGTTCTCACAGCGGAGTGGTTGTCACGGCGGAGAGGTTGTCACGGCGGAGAGGTTGTCATGGCAGAGAGGCCGATGGAAGCTCGTTAGCTTCTTGCTGAGGCAGTGCTGAGGCAGGGCCAAGCCGCTCCTACTCACCGACAATCAATCGCTCAGCGGCAACAGGTCCTGGCCGTAAACGTGAGGTCATATCCTGGATGGTATACAGTTTCTCATCTGGAATGAGGAGATGGGGGTGCCCACACAAGACCTTGGAGCTTGTCTTTTATTAATGGTTAGTCACAGGTTCAGTGCTGTTTGAAATGATCGGAGGCCATCTTTCACCAAACAGTCACCGCTGCTTTAAAACCACTGACCCTTTCAGAACTGCCCTCAGTGCAAAGCCAGGATGAAAATGAACCAGGATTCCAGTTACTGGGGTGTAGCCCACATGCCCCATAATATTAGATTGGTCTGAACTGCGTTAAGGTCATGGGAAAGATAAGGATTTGATTGCATTTTTGACTGATTCCTTCTCATTTAGAACATTTCAAATTCCAGATTTGTTCATGTTTATGAGTTAAGATCAGCTAAAGGAACCCCTATGCATGTCTGAGTCATGCTGAAACATTGCCCTGTTTCTAGAGAAACATCGTAGTGTGGACACATTATGAGGGCAGACTATGCCTTCCGTTAATCAATAATGGTTTGAGAAGTGAATGAGACACTGGAACTCCAAGCCATGGAGGGTTCAGCTTGGTGCTACAAGGCCAGAACCCCCCCCCTCTTCCTCACCTCCCCGCCCCACAACAGGAAAAACAAGAGATATGGGAGAGACAGAAGTCAAGGAGAAACAGGGAGGAGATGGAGATGTGAGATATGGGGGAAAGCAGAAAGGAACGTGAGAATTCACTGGGAAGTTGTTTCAGGCACGGTCCTTCCAAACTTCAGTTATTGCATAACTCTGTTTCTTGCAGTCTCAGTGGTAATAGCTGTAATTGTGATCTGTTTGAACTGAAATTGTTCCTTTGTTGGAAAAGAGAAGCATGTGTTGGTGTTAATAAAAAGAACACGTTAGAAAGGAGACATCTGTGGTAAAGTGCACTGAGAGAGCCTGTGATTATAGGCGTCATGACAATGGGAATAGGGAATCTAATGCTCCTCTCAGCTCGCACATATGGGCCTGGCGAGGTTTTCAAGGCTGAACCCATACTGTAATGTCTGACTTCAAAAGCATCAAAAGTTAACAGCAAATGGTCACAATGTCATAAAGAGTATTCAATACACCATAGCACCATTCAATAAAGACTGCAGATATGCATCTGTTGTAAAAGTCTACGGTTTTTAGACTGAATCCGAAATTGAACTTTGAGTTGCGTTTAAGATTAGGGTTAGAATTAGGTCTAGGGTTTGAATAAGTGTTTCAGGAATCTTTGAATGCATGAGAAGAAAAAAATCCTGTGATGACACAACTTTTTTGAAAATTAACTGAAATGTGGCCTGTCTGAACCATGAAATTGATTAGCTGGTGTGTGCGTGTGTATTGTTTCTGTGTGTGTGTGTGTGTGTGTGGCAGGGATAGGGCTAGGATGAGCATTCTATGACATATCTTCAAAGCTTGGGATGGTGATTCAGACAGATAATAACTTTGAAATAATGTTTTCCATGTGGCTTGGTGGTCTTTAAGCCCAGGATGAGCAATAAGTGTGCTGGTCCTAATTTCTATGACAGAGCCCAGATGTGTCCAAGCAGCCAGTCACCAGACACATCAAGAGCTAAATCTCTCTTTCTCTCTGTCTCTGTCTCTCTCTCTCTCTCTGTCCTTCACTGTCTCCTAATGTGTCTTCTACAGATTTGCTTGTGCTTGTCCCAGTGGGGGCCCCTTTGGTAGCATGTGAGATATTTTGGAGGCTGTGTTGACATTGGACACAGTGTGGAGAAACAGTTGCAGCTCAAAAACTCCGCCCAGACAGCAGGGCAGCCGTGCTCAGGGTAGTACCCTGTGCAGGAGACAGGCAATGCCTTACCAGACTGCAGGCAGGAGCTCCAGAGAGGCTGATAGCCTTCGTCACAAAGCCAGTGTGTCAGTGCTGTAATCCTGAAATGACATAACTGTATGTCATTTAATCCTTCTCAGTATCTACTGATTTCTAGGCTGAGTGTTGTGAGATTGGAGCTAAAACACATTAGAGCCAGAGATAGCACTGAGTGGAAGTGGGCATTAGCTCCTGAACCCCTAACCACCACCACCACCACCACCACCACCACACCAATGCAGAACAGGTGGTGGCTGTGATTACAGTACTCAATTACATCATCCCAGGCTGTCCAGACACACGCAACACTGACACGATCACACACGCGTGCGCACGTACCGCGTGGTTGTTGCGTGTCGGGGGGGGGTCTGTTCTAACAACAGGAGTGTCGACTTGGCATCGGGCTGGTTGGGGTGCTCCAAGACAAGCAGCACGGCCCACAAGAGGGCTGGGGCTTTTGTGTTTGCAGAGTGTCACACTTCATCATGGGGGAAACCCATAACAGGCGCAGGAAGAGCTTTGAAGCTCGGGGAGGGTGCGTGGGGATCGCCTCTGTGGCTGCGTCTGATGTCAGATCCAATATTCTGATTGTGTGCTATTTCCCGGATTAAAATTGTGTTTGTCGGGAAAGAGTTAAACCCTCCTCGCATTGTGTATCAGAGGGCATGCGTCCTAATTGCAGCATCCTACTCCACTTTGTAGACAAAGGAGCAGTAAACAAAAGGATCTGTGTGAGCCTCTGACTGCTGCTGAGTGCTGTCCTCTGCATGCAGCCATGACAGGAAGGGTGGCGGAAGACCAGAAAGGAAGAAAGACAAATGGATTATGATCAGAGTCTAGTCTCTAGGTCTAGTTTAGGGTAAGTGTACTCTACCAAGTCTAAACTAGAAACAAGCTGATTTAACATACACTAACGTACGGTAGAAACAGGATCAGTATCTTGTTTCGGGTTTTATTCAGGCGCCACAGGTAAAAGCAACAAGAGGCTTGGTACGAATGGGAAATGCATTGGATTTCAGTGTTTAGTTTTCTGTATTGGAGGAAATCAGGTTGGCTGGAAATCAGAATAGCACCAGTAATAACACCTGGATTAAATGAACGCGTATGGCTCTGTGAAATCTCCATGCATGGCCTATGGAACTGTGTTTGGCAGCTGGGTGAGGTGTTGCTAGGCTCCGTGTGTATATGTGTGTGTGTGTGTGTTTACTTTAATGGACCATATCCTTTTGGCTGTAACTTCAGAGGGGATAAAGAAACTGCAATTTGATTCAGGGATTTTGAAAACACAACAATATTTTAATCAATAAAATATCTGGAAAAATCACATTTATTGGAAAAAAAAGTGTATTTGAGATGCTGGCCACTTTTTTGAGTGAGGAATGTGTTATAGACTCTTCATTATAGACTCTTCACTACAGACTCTTCCTGTGGTCTTCTACTTTCTTCTAGAGTCTTGAAATCTTGGAGTCCCGTAATAGTTAAAAATACATATTTTAAGGATCTGCTCTGGAGTAAAAGTGTCCAATAAAATTCTGCAGATGAACACCAGAAATACAAGTGATGCTCCATTGGTGTTTTTTCTGCTGTTTCTGTCATATGAACTATGGAATATGCCTTGTCCCCAGCCCCCTGCAGTTCTAAATCATTCCTAGTTGCCTGAATGATATTGCACGCCTCTGCTGAGATGAAGCACAATTTGAATTGAAGACAAATAGTCTGTTTATATGTTTTTTTCACATTTCTAATCAAGGTTCTATTAGCCTAAGACATTGATAGCCCAGATCAGCTATTCAGGCCAGTCTCCATAACCATAGTGTGTGAAAATGTGTGCAGAGTCCTTGTTCCACTGTATACAGCGCACATTTGATGTGGTTAACTCACAGTTAGGCATCATTAAGGGGAGCCTACCACTGATAAATTGCCTTTGTGGGCAGGTGAATGAATTACATCCATTAAGTCACAGGCACAGACTTCAAGGGCTTAAATATTCATTATATTTCTTACTTAATTTATTAACATTAGATATTAAATCAAAATTCTGATCAAAATGTTGAATCTGCATAAAAACACATTCTATTGTGTGAATCACTTTTCAAACTGGGGCGTATGCAAGCCCTCCCTGTTCATGAAAAGTTATAACACCAGTAAACACTGAACTTACTCCAACCACTGATACCGAAGTTGATATCCAAAATAAAGAGCTATTCTCCAGCACAGAGTAAACATGATGAGTAGATTTGTGTGGAGGGTATTCATCCTTCTCCTCAGGGGTTGTGTGTGGTCTACATCCCATTTACCAGCAGTCAAGCACTGTATCCAAGCAACGTGGTCAACCATAACACTGGATATGGAAACAACTAGAGTGTGTCTAAGGCCTCGGATACCTGTATCTTAGTGTTATAATGTTCTAAAACAATGGATGTACATGTTGTCCCAGTTACAGAAGAGATGTTGAGGATCCTTGTAACATTTTTAGAGGAACTGCAAAAACTCAATCACAAGCTGCAGTAATTTTAATAATAATAGAAAAGTCAGACTCTTTCATGCCTCCCTTGATTCAGTTAAATGCCTAATCAAAACACAAGCAATTATTCCCAACTGATTCTCAAATGTCCCCTGAAGTATTCACTGTCATTAGCTGGGCCTGAGAGACATCTGGTATTTAGTGTGCATGGACTGTTGAGGATAATGTACAGCTGTATCCATCACTGCCTGCTGTACCCAGACTGCACTGCTGCTGGCTGGGTATGAGAAGGTTACCAGTTCACCATAAGGCACAGTAATACTGTACAGCATCTGAGCAGGCAGCAAATTACCATACAGCTCTGCTCAGTGTTAGTGTCCACATGAAATAATTAGAAGGCAAGCAATGTTCTTCAGAACTTCAGAGTCTGGGTTGTTCAGCAGTTTTGAGGCCCTGCAGAGATGGGGTTTAGGAAATGCTACAGATGCCCTCTTATTGGAGGGGAAATTGTTGTCAAACGATGTACATGTGCTTCCTGGAATTATAATTAAATCATATTTTAATTTCAGGGGGAGAGTTTAGTCGAGTGACGGAAGTGCAGTGTTTTTTGTGCTCTGTTGTGAAGACAGTGCTAATCTAGTCAGAGTTCAGAGGATTTCAAATTGGAAATCTGAGCAGAAAATATGTTTATTATAAGAGCCTACAGACCTTAAATCATGCCATCTAGACCCTTATGGAAGTAAAGAAAGCCCACATCCAAGAAAAGGTCGTTCAAGGGAAAAAAGACAATAACTTACCAATGTTTGTCCACAGTCCACCAACATGACGTTTCACCATCATTGCATACGAAATGGAAAACAACAACAAAGAATGACTTGTAATGCAGTCTGCACTGGTTCCGAATGATCAATATGAAGGGATGCTAGCTATAAAGCCAGTGTGAGAGCTCCTGTTTTAGCTCTGGTTTCAACCTTGACTAGCCTATTCAGCTGCTCAATATGTCTGCTCCATGATTTCAGACCCCACTTTGTCATTGCAGCAAAAGTTTTTGTGTCCTTGCGTGACAAAAATTAGTTTGTGTATCTGTGTAAATCAACTGTCATATGCACACGCTCCTTAAAGGAAGGGCCAAGGGTGCCTTTCGATTTCCTCTGTCTTGCCTCCATATTTATGCCTCTCATATTCACTTCATTGCCTGCGCCTCAGATGTGCTATCCATCAAGAGTTTTTATTCCCTGTGCACCCACGAAAGGATGTAACACTCTATTCTAAATCGCCGGAATACTGCCGCAAATAAAAAACAAACAATGGAATCCTTTATTAGTCTGCCTGTGACATGAAGACATTTATCAAGTAACAATGTTAAACACTGAGGTTCAGAGAAATCATGAGTTTTCAGTTTCTTCTTGAATAAACAGACAAATAGGCATAGTAATGATAATAATAATAATAATAGTAATAATTAACTAAATAAATAAATACACTGACAGAAAACAAATTGCAGTGTTAGCAGGTTTTCAAAGGGCACCCATTAAATAAATAAGTCAATAATCTGAACATTTGAAAAAAGATGTTTTTGTATATTTCTTTTTTTTTTGTTGTACATTTTGTACTTTCAATTTTGCACATTTTGACAAAATCAGTTGCCGTTGGCCTGCTTAGAGGCATGAGGTGAGGGAAATGCATGAAGGTGATGCAATTATTCTTCTCTGGCACAACAACTGAGAGCAAACAGGCCACCAGAATGCTCCGCCCTGACCCAGCGCTGCCCCTCGGAGGGAATGGCTACCTGCACAAACATCACTGGAGAGGCTGCCACTCACAAACTCCACTACCTCCAAAGTGGCAAAGTGGGCTACTCTATTGTTGACTGCTATTGGCATTCCATTACACTGCACTGGGTTTGTACTGCACCTTCAATCTACTATAATCTACTCTTTTATAGCCTAATAGCAAAAAGGAAGGGGGGCTACATTAAAGAGCATTAATCAGTACTTGAATATAACAGCAACAACAACAACAATTATTGTGTAGTACTTCTTGTTGCTGCTGTAGCTGTTGTCAGGCAAAAAACAAGTGCCAAATAGATGCCACTAATTCACTAATATGTCGCACAGTTTTCTCTGCACCATATTTAGTACAGTGAGATAAAAGTTTGACAGCAAATAAAAACTCTTATCTGCAGAGTAAATAGGTTTTAGAATTCTCGCACGTATATACGACATATTAGAAAAGGCTCCAGAACAATGTCTACCATTTTGCGGTGTTAGAAATAACAAACAAAAGATTTTATGTTTTGTGAACAGGCATGTTAAAAGGCTACTCGTTGTAGGGGTCCTTTTTATCCCGGAAGAAACCATTTGCACGTTTGCACATTTCGACTCGTGTTTACAAATTAGCAAGCTAGCTAGCTAGTGGACCGGCATAAGCCGCTGTAGTATAGTTGCTGTTGACAATTTAAATCAAAAACGTTTTCTTGGTTATTTTATGTAAACTTTGAATAAAGAAAATGAAAGTTGTTGCGTTGATAAGGTAATGAGGTGCTGTTTTGGTTATAATTCTTGCATTATGTTCATTGTCATTCCATCGCCAGAATTTATGATAAAATTAGCCGTCGCTAAAATGTTTATATTTAGTCCCATAAAAAATGTCTTTCTTACAACGCTACGGTGGCCAACTATTCTACTTCTGCACATTTTACAGCAGGTAAAATGTGATTTCCTGTGCCCAGCGTCCTTTACACTTGACAGACACGCTACCAGAGTGAGAGAGAGAAACATAGAGAGAAATAGAGAGACAGACAGACAGACAGACAGATAGAGTTGAGACAGATACGATCGAAAACCAGCAACTCTCTTTTTTGCCACGTTATATGCACCATCCAGTACAGTGTCAGGTTATATTCACTGTATCATCTTGTGTTGCATGATGCAGTGGTGGCAAAGACAGCTGTTACAACGTGATGCAGTGCGTTGCTGCAGGGCATACGATAGTAGCACTCGCCAACCTTCGGCCAGCCAACACGGGTAAGTGCATAATCCCGAAATTAGTGGGATTTCCCCATTGGTAATATCGTTTTCCTCCTGGAGTAGATGCAGCACGAGTAACGCCTTATCGCCTTATCCTCTGTTCCCCAGATGAAATTGACAGTTATATGTATCAAACCGTTGGGCACCAAGCCATTGACCTGTATGCAGAGGCTATGGGACTGCCGCTGTACAGGAGGACCATACACGGCCGTAGTCTGGACACTGGGAGAGAATATAGCCAAAACGACGGGGATGAGGTCGAAGACCTTTACCACCTCCTTAAGCTTGTTAAGGTAACTTTAATTATAGGCACATTTTACTAATTAAAATTTGTATTATTTTGTTGCTTAACCAGTAATATAAATGTGTGCATGTACACATGCACACACGCACACATCATTATACATAATTATAATATATATTATAGACTATATATATATATATATATGAAATAGGAAAGAGGCCCTTTATAAACTGTGCAAGCAAAGTGCTATATTGTGTGTGTGTGTGTGTGTGTGTGTGTGTGTGTGTGTGTGTGTGTGTGTGTGTGTGTAGATAGATACATTTATATATCGGTATATTGGTGGTAAAAATTGCACAAGACTTTATACACAAGATTTCCAGAGAGACAGGATGTCTCAGTTTTGCAAACAGTAACAGTATTATGCTATAAATTTTATATATATATATACACACACACAAATTTATTTAAATTAAAGCTTGTGGTTTATTACAGCCATATAAAGATTGTGATCATTATTTTATCACATTAAAATAACAAATGAAATACGCTTAAATATCATTTAATCTAATAAAATCTAATGTAATTTAGCTTGGACAATTTACAATGGTTTGATTTGAACTAAAAACGTCTAGGAAGAAAAAAAAACGTTATCTTATTAGGTTCTGATTTGTCTGTGATTTGTTGTATTCAGGGTTCGGATTATGATTTGGCTTCAGTGACTCTCACTCTTTTCGAAAGTGAAAAGTTACTAGAAGTATGGTAGAGGATCTCTTTTTCACAAGACTCAGTGCACACGCAGCCAGGAGTCAGGAAGATATGTCCTGTCCTTCCGCCTCTCTGATGCAGAGAGAAAAGACACTCTGACATGAATATATTATTCAGTGTCTTTTTCCCAGTTTGGTTAGGAAATATTAATTGGGGGGCCGAATAATTGACGCATGTGTTGTGTTTAAGGAGGCATGTGTCAGGATTCTTTCCTGTAGTTTGCACTTGACACCACTCACTGAGCTTCCTGCTGGCAGCAGAGAGCTAAGCAGTGTGTGCTTCAGGAGAGCGTGCACTCTCCCTGACAGAGCCAACAGCAACCCCCACCTGCATTCGAAGCCATGCCGCATCCTTCCCCTTTATTTTCAACCTGAGCAGCATCAGTTTTTTAGGTCTTGTTATTTTGGTGTTGGGGGGTTGCTGGGTGCGGCAGAGTGGATGGATGGCCTGACATGCTGACAGGAAGAGGGAAAGGGCTCTCCCTGTAGGTCTGTGTGCAAACATGTTCATTCAGTGCAGGGCCCTCTCCAGACGTGGCCTGAGTGAGACAGGCAGAGCTGACTGGGGTGGGGGGGGGGGGGGGGTACGTGGGGGTTTGGGGGCGTGAACCCGCCTCAGGGCCTCTCTTCCTCTCACATCCTACCATCCTCTCTTCCCCTCTTTCTGGCTTTTTAGCTTTAACAATCTCCTAAAGCCCCCCCCCCTGCCGGGCCTCTCCCAGACCTGCACCAGCCTGCTGATTGCTGAGCTCTCCAGATTTTCCACTTCCAGGGCTGCAGTAGTGCGGTTGCCTCCACGCTCAGGGCTGTGTCCCCCGCTGGGGACCTCCTGGGGCCACTGGGGGGGCTTCAGCATTGCCTCCTCAATACTGCTAGCCACACTATCAGTCATCTGTGGACTCACACTACCGTGGCGTATGATAAACACACGTTTCCTCTCTGCATTCGGAGGAGCAACAGATAGCTCTGTTTGACTTTCTGGATTCACTCATTCTCCACAAACGTTTATGTAGAGACTCAGTTGTAGAGGAAAATGCTACTTGGAAATACTACTTTGTTTGATATTATTGCATATTATGTAGTGAGTTACATCAGTTTATGGGTGAAAGGTTAACTATAAGCTGTAACACAAAAATGTTATACTTTCTCTCAAATGAAAGATGTAATTCTTCTAATTTTGCTTCAGTGTTTTTGAGGGGTGAGATTGGCTTATATTTTATTCTGACAGTTCCCCTTGTTCTTTTGTCCAAAGGTTTGGCATTTAAGTAAATTAAGTTGGGAAAATGAAATGTTCTTTTGTTCCTTTATATGTTCTTTTCTCTTAATTAGCCATTTTATGTGTTTTATGTGGTCTTTTAAATGCTAGGCCAACAATATTAGTAAGCTTGATGTCTCTGTGTTGTCTTGTGCCGAGTGTATAATGTGCTCCACACGGCATTTGCCTGAGTGTGATTTGTGGTGGATGGAATGAAGAAAAAAAGCTCCTTCGATAATTAGCTGTTGAATCGCCCTCACAGGAAAAGAGCAGTTTTAGCATCAAAAATGTGTTCTGTTTGGGAAGTGCGATATTTTGAAAGATTCATCCTAGCAGTTTGAATTAATTAGATGTTATTAAAATCTTTTTGGGGAATGACACTTGAACATAGATGAAAGAATATTTTTAGGTGGCGTGCTGAAACGCCCCTCTGCTCTCTGTGATCTGTGAAGTATATGGGGGAACTCGTCTGTACTGTGATACAACAGTGCCACCTATAGGTCACAGTTGACGTGGGTTTACTCATCCTCGTGGCTTTCTTCTTACTGAAGAATCTGTCGGGGCTTTTCAGAAATCAGGAGATGGTATCATCTTCTTTGGCACCACTGTCAATGGGAAAAAGTCCTGTTATGCGTCTTTTTCAGCAATGCTGGTAATTGTGCTGTGACAACGTAGTCTTGCACTGCCCCCTGCCCTCCATCCCCACCCAGCCCTCACCTTGGTCACCGTCGGAGACTCTCAGCCTTTGATGTGTGTAATCTGAGAGACCTAAGGCACGGCACGGAACAGCCAAGTCAGGAGGCTGATCTTTGAACCTGGCTTTCAGAGGGAGAAATAGCAGTTTTGCTGGTAGTGGGGTGAGCAGTCTAAGGTGGGGAGGGGGCTCTTTCATTTCTCGGCGTGCGTGCTGATTGCGTGGACATGCCAGAGATTGATGTACTCTTTCCTTCAAGCGAGCGACTCATAAATCAGCGGCTTTGCCTCACGATGTAAAAGGATTAAGCGTTCTGGAGCAGGACGGCAAATAAGAAGAGTGGAAGAGGAGGACGGTGTGGCGCAAGGAGAACTTCTCCACGATCCTCACGCTCCTCTTAATTCCAGCAAGGAATTCGGTGTGATATGAATAATGTCCCATCAAATGAAGTTTTGTATTGTGAGCTGCTGGCCTGCCCTGCTGGTTTACTGCAGTGTGAGGCTGCCCACCATGACCACGCAGGGCTTCCAGTAGACACCCCCCCGGTGTGTGTGTGTGCATGCACGGAGGTGGACGCATGTGCTTGTCCAACAGCATGTGTCTGCAGCTGAGAGGTCGGGTCAGAGGTCAGAGGGCAGAGGCACTCTGTCTTATGATGAGTTAGCATCTGTGTCCTTCTTACCTCACAACACACAAGCCTTGATATTTCCCACACTAAAGGGAGAAGCTCTTGTGAGTGTATGAGCCCTGAAGTACTGTTGAAAGACTTAAACCACAACCTTGTACACCACGAGCCTTCAACAGAGGTACAAATTACACGGCATGAAAAACTACAGTGTTAAGAATTTTTTTGAGTGACTGTAGTCTTATATTCTTTTATCAACCACTGTGGGTTATTGTAAAGAAAAGTACTTGTGAGATGAAAAAGTATTGAAAAAAATTTAGCTTTTGATTTAACCAATTTAATTGCAATCCAGAGAACTCCACACATCAGTGCCATTATTTTATATTATTTCATATTATTTCAAGTTCAGAAGAAAGAAAAGTATGAAAGAAAAACAATGCTTGTCTTCTAAACATAGTTCATATTGCTAGGATTCTTTGTGGTGTACTGAGCATACCAGCTCTCTCAGTGGACAGATATGTATGACCACTAGCCTGAAGGAATTAATGGTTTTGTATCCACTTTGAGGTCTGCAAATTTAAACCAGAAACAGGCTAATATTTTTGGCAAATCCATTTCCCATGTGTTAGAAAATTCAGACCCCCCCTTTTCCTCATATTTAATGTGCCCCACACTGAGAAGGACAGCGATTTTGCTCGGTGATTTCCAGGGGCATGATACCTGGTTCTTTTTCTTCTGCCTGAAGTCCACAGAAGGGCGGCGCTCCGTCGCCTGTGGAGACGAGCGCTTCCTTCCGTTGCGGCTTGTTAAAAGTGCGGGAGTTTGGGCGGGGCTAACCCTGGCGTTTAAGGGTACTCCTGGGCCTGAGCGGCACTCCGTTCTCCACATCATCAGACGAGCGAGGGGTCCTCATGAGAGCCGGCTCCATCAGGCCAGTCCAAACACACTTGTTTTCTCTTTCTTTGCCTCCTTGTCTCCGGGCCTTGGCGCTAGGGGTCAGCTTTTATCCGGAGCCTTCAGAGGGTTGAAAGGGGGGGTGGAGCGGTCGGGGTGGGGGTTGTTCAGGCGCCCAGACAGAGCCCTCCCGCTGTGAGGGGTGTGCTGGGACACACCGATTGATCGTATCCCCACGCCAAGGTGTCAGGAGCACCGTGCCGTCGCATGGAACGAAGATCATGCCCCTTCTCTCATTACAGCTGCGTTTAAAGGAAAAGGGGCACGTTCAGGCTGGCGGAAAAAAACATGTAGTGTCCACAGCACCCTCAGATGCTGAGGAGATGCGGATCCTTTTTAACATGCTTAATGACCACTCAGGTGCCTCCCAGGATGCTTAGGGTCAGTAAACCCGGGGGAGGGGCAGGTGGTGGTGGAAGACATTCACCTGTTATGGTCCAGCATAGCATACGACTGGCCATCGTCTCTTCGTTCGAGAAGATGCCTTATTTTGATCGGCATTAGTGAAGCTTGCGAGCGCCGGTTCCCACGAGGTGACCGCGGGATGCTTTGAGGCTGGTGCGTGGCGGCGAGTCCTCCTGAGTGCCCCGTACCCCGTTGGCCGCGTCCGAACGGAGCGGACTGGATCTGCAGAGCTGGGAGTGGGCGAGGTGTCCCGCCCTCTTTCTTCCACGCCAGGAAGGAGAGCTCAGATAACGGCCACTCGCATTGTTCTAGATTGTTCTAGGGCGGTGTGGAATGAGTGGGGCGTGGTCTGTGTGACACACATCTCCACCACTCCTGCCAAAACTCCGCTGACCAGGAGATAAAGAGCTTTGCCTAAAGCCTTTGTAATTTGTTTGTATTTTTCTGCCTAATGTACTTCGCTCGGTCTTGTTTAGTGATGATGGAGGAAGATAGCCCTTATCTTGGTTTGCCAAGGGCATGAACAGCTAACAGTAAAACACTGTTGCAGCAGGGCCATTCCCCTCCCCCGCCGCGTCTTATCCACGAAGCCTGGCCATTAAGATGAGCTGGAGACATAGCTTGGAGTTATTTGCATCAGATTTCTGCAAACCGGGTTCAGACACTGTTTCTTTTTTGCCGCTCAGTGACAGGATGCTGGGAGATTGTGATTGACCCACTGATGGTCGCAGTCTGATCCAGCCTGTGTGTAAAATATCCAGTAATCAATGTAAGGGAAAATGTGCAAGTCAGGATAAGGAACCTGAGAGGTGTGTGACAACACCACAGCCTGACTGTTGGGTGGAATCTGAGTTAAAGGAAGTTGCCCCTAGAGACCTAATTGACATCAGGAAAAAAAAAAAACATCTGGAGCTGTGCCGTGATTTGTCATTTTTAGGCTGGATAAACAAGGCTGTCTGCTCATTCGGACTGCGAGACAGACAGTACACGTTGAGGGGACGAGGGGGTTACCAATAAAGCGCTTTGAACTGGAGCCTGGCCAACAACAGCATGTGCTTACTAAGACAGAAATAAAGAGCTACATAACTCTCAGGGCTGGCCATCCAGGAGCAACTGATCCATCTGACCAGGAGCCGCTCCTCTCCTCTCCTCTTTCCTCCCCTCTCTCCCCTCCTCTCCTCTTTCCTCCCTTCTCCCCTCCCCTCTCTCCTCCTCTCCTCTCCCCTCCTCTCCTCCCCTCCCCTCCCCTCTCCTCTACACTCCTCTCCTTTCCTCACAATCAGCTGCAGACGCCTGAACAAGAAACAGAACCTGAACAGAAATCACAAACCTCTCATGACTTTTAATGTTTTGTTTTGCCGCGCTCTGTCTGGGAGGATGACGCGGGCCAGGACCTGAACCCACCGAAGCCATAAGCGGCCTTGCGAAAACAAAGTCTGCACTCTGGACAGTTTGTCAAACCCCGCCCCACCCCCGTCTACCGTGCTGCAGGGCGAGATGTCCTCTCAGCCTCCAGAGCTGTTGACCGTGATTCTAAAGATGGATATTTATGGTGTGTGTTCCACCGTGATGTGTCTCCCACACCAGTGGCACTGTTGTGGTGAACGTCAAGCAACAGATGGGGTTCGGGGTCCCTTCGCTTCCCTTGCTAGTGGTAGCAGGAGTTGTGTCAGGCGGCCTCAGGAGCGGAAGAGGGCCGTGTGCCGGTTACTGCGTGCTTGTGTCTTGAGTCACGTCAGGACACGGGGAGGATTATTTTGTTGTTTCCAAGAAGATGTAGCCTGTCTAACGGCCGTTAACATTTCAGACAGTGGGGCTTTAACCCTCGTCCTGTGAGGTTGGGGAACCAGCCCGGCCCTAAAACGCCGGAGGTAGGAGAGTAGATTGGCTCGCTGCGAATCTACTGCGCGCTCCGTTCCAGCTCCCACTTTTCCACAGTTTTCCGTAGGTTTCCATAGTATTCGGCGCATGTGGATATGGTAAAGTCTCCCTTTCCTCCGCGGTGGCGAGCGAGAAGTGAAACCCCGCGGCCCGTGCTTGTCTTGGCGCCGTGCTGGTTCTGCTCGGCCCTCCACGTCTGGCCTGGTGTTTGCGTAACCTTATATATTTAAGAGGAAACCCGCGCAACGTTAATCTCCCCACTTTTTTTATTTATTTTTTTTTTTAGTGCTGATGAATTTCTACATTTTCCAGCTGTGTGCCGCGGCATATTTATGCGTGAGCCTGTCTGCGCATAGCGGTCGGCTCGCTGGGAGTGGCGTGCGGCCAGCCTGGAGCGTGCAGGGTCGGAGCCGCGTGGAGTTGGAGGCTGTGGTGCAGGGCCAGAGCCTGGACGCCTCTGTATGGCCCCAGGAGGCCCCAGCAGGGCCCCAGGGCCTTCCTCCTGGAGCTGTTGTGTGGCCGACATGTCTGCAAAATAACCAGTTCAGGCTATGGGACAGTGGTCAGTGTAAGCTCAGCTACTGGTATTTATCACCTTGACATAATAAAAAGGCTGCTTGTATGAGGTAATGCTGAGATCTGTAGTGTGTTTCAATGACGCAAACTCGTACTCAGGACAGTGTATCTGACCGTGAAGAGGCCTTGTAGTAGAAACCCCGGTGATTACAATGATTTGTAATGATTACCATTTGTTTTTGAAACCCAGGGCAAAAGAGTAATGCAGACACATGGCTAAATTATTGTGTTTTAAGCTGTGTATGTTTTTGGTAGTAAATGGAAACTTCAGTCAGGTGCATTGACCTTGGCTGTGACACTGGGTTTAACATTACTGGTTTAAGTGGACCAGTAGAGCGTGCGTCCCACGTTGTGGCCGAAGCAGCTCGTTGGAGAACGGCACTTGTCTGACCCTGAGCGGTGACCCGGAGCCCCAGGCTTCTGTTGCCAGCGCTGTGGTGTGTCACCTTGGGCATGACTCTGTGCTGTTAGCTAAAGGGGAGTGAGAGCACCACCGGGGTGTCCATGCCTTCAGAAGGCCCTTCTGTCTGTCTTACACGGGAGAGCGGTGTGTGTGTGTGTGTGTGCGTGCGTGTGTGTGAGTGAGTGCATGCGTGCATGCCTGGCCCTGAAGGTGTTTGGAGATTTTATTAACCACAAATTGTTTGACCCTACATGTGTTGTCACAACAGGGTCCCCTATCTGGCCAGCGCATGTGTGGAGGGGACCGATCCCATTACAGACATTCGACGACTTGATTTAATGGAGGGTCCCATTAAAACCGTGTCTCGTCCCCTCACTCACTGATGGATCCACGAGAGGGTTGGGTAAAAGCCTGCGTGTGTGTGTGAGAGAGACAAGGAGGACACGCCTATCACCGTGTGATAGGTGTGTGTGTGTGTGTGTGTGTGCAAAGCTCTTGCGTGCCCTTGAGCAAACTGTCATTCAAAGCACTTTAATTAATTTTCTGCGTCTTTTCGCCGAGTCATGCCCCATGGGACGGGCAGAGTACAGAGCCACGTTTGTCCTGGGCTGCACAATCCTCTCCCACCGCAGAGCTCCATGTGTGGGGATCTGCGCCGCATCTAGAATGGGCACTGGTGCATATATTCACTCTGGTCATCAACTAGAATGTACCTGGGAATTCTCCGCTGAAGATCCTGGGAGTTTTAATCTGGGTTCAGAAAGGGATTTTGGGATGTATTACTTTAAGATAAGATTCCTGAAAACCTGCACCTCTGTGTCTAAATGATCAGTTTTCACTCACTGCTTTGGTTAATGATTTGGTTCTTTTTTTTTCCGTGCTGGAACACGTGCAAAGCTTTAATCACTTACACATCTTTATCGAGTAGCTCGGTGCATTAGTTTTCATGAAAGACATCGGGGGCTCCGATTTAATGAATTTGACAATTAGCAAGTCACGTTAATGGGTGTTGTGGGCCGTGCGGCTGCGCTGACAGGACTCGGGGCTGCGGAGCTCCCAGCTGAGCTGCTGCACTCCTGCCTCCTGCCCTGAGCTTGAAAAACGAGGCTGAGGCGGGGAGGATGACAGGCCGAAGGGACGCAGCGCCGCCGCTACCTCGCGCCTCGCCTCTGACCTGCCGAGGTAACACGGGGTTGGGGGTGGGGAGGGGGGTGTTTGAGCAGAGCTTCTTTTACACCTCATCTGTGATCTATCTGCACTTTGGTGTCACTTTAACTTCATTAACAGGCATATAGATTTGAAGCAGCGTGAAATCAAAGTTGGTGTTCCTACACAGCCATGGGTGTTCTTTTGCAATAACGATATACTCCAGATTTCTGCTCGTGTGAGATTAACTAATCCCACACCCCCACAACCCCCAACCCCCCCGTCTGCACAGAATGAGAAACTATGTGTAGAATGTGCGAGGTGGAAGAGGCTGAGTAAGGCCGGCCTCCCCCGCTCCTGTCAGTCCCGCCGTGATGACACGATCGCGGAAAACAAAGCGGCCTCCAAAAATAACCCCCGCCCCGGTCCCGCCAGCCTGTTTATAAACGGTCTCGGGCTCCAAGCACAGAATGGAAAGAACCGGGTGTGAGAACATTTCTCCCAGTTCCACCATGCCGGGGCTGGACAGAGCAGTGCTATTATTATAAAGCCATATTGGGTTTCTCTAATGGTTTGGAGCGTTTGCTCAGGACCCAGCACAAAATGTGGGTCAGTTTTTGGATGATGTTAGTCCTTCAGTTTCATTCATTTACAGTCCGGCCCTGATAATAACGCCTGCCTGCCTCTGCAGTCAGAAAGTCCAAATGCTTTGAAATCAAGCCAGCACTTTTGCTCGGGTGGCACTGTACATTATGGCTTCATCATCACAGGAAGTGTGTCACAGGAAATGGGCAGCCATGCTGCCACTTGGGTTGTTTGCATTGTGGGGTGTTGGTCGCGTTTGGAGATATTCACTTCACAGCTAAAACCAGGCCTGCCAGGAACAAATAATCGCTCCTTCCATTAGTGGAGATATGGGTAGGACTCGGTAGATTCACACGTGTGTCTGATTCACACACGTACACCCTGACACCCACCCGTCTCTGTGTGTCTGATTCACACACGTACACCCTGACACCCACCCGTCTCTGTGTGTCTGATTCACACACGCACACCCTGACACCCACCCGTCTCTGTGTGTCTGATTCACACACGTACACCCTGACACCCACCCGTCTCTGTGTGTCTGATTCACACACGTACACCCTGACACCCACCCGTCTCTGTGTGTGTCACATTACACCCTGACACCCACCCTGATTCACACACGTACACCCTGACCCCACCCGTCTCTCTGTGTGTCTGATTCACACACGTACACCCTGACACCCACCCGTCTCTGTGTGTCTGATTCTCCCACCCTGACACCCGTCTCTGTGTGTCTGATTCACACACGCATACCCTGACACCCACCCGTCTCTGTGTGTCTGATTCACACACGTACATCCTGACACCCACCCGTCTCTGTGTCTGATTCACACACGTACCCCCTCACACCCACCCGTCTCTGTGTGTCTGATTCACACACGTACACCCTGACACCCACCCGTCTCTGTGTGTCTGATTCACACACGCGTACACCCTGACACCCACCCGTCCCTGTGTGTCTGATTCACACACGACACACCCCCCGTCTCTGTGTGTCTGATTCACACACGTACACCCTGACACCCACCCCGTCTCTGTGTGTCTGATTCACACACGTACACCCTGACACCCACCCGTCTCTGTGTGTCTGATTCACACACGCACACCCTGACACCCACCCGTCTCTGTGTGTCTGATTCACACACGTACACCCTGACACCCACCCGTCTCTGTGTGTCTGATTCACACACGTACACCCTGACACCCACCCGTCTCTGTGTGTCTGATTCACACACGTACACCCTGACACCCACCCGTCTCTGTGTGTCTGATTCACACACCCTGACACCCACCCTGACACCCACCCGTCTCTGTGTGTCTGATTCACACACGTACACCCTGACACCCACCCGTCTCTGTGTGTCTGATTCATTCACACGTACACCCTGACACCCACCCGTCTCTGTGTGTCTGATTCACACACGTACACCCTGACACCCACCCGTCTCTGTGTGTCTGATTCACACACGTACACCCTGACACCCACCCGTCTCTGTGTGTCTGATTCACACACGTACACCCTGACACCCACCCGTCTCTCTGTCTCTGATTCCCCCCACCCGTCTCTGTGTGTCTGATTCACACACCCTGACCCACCCCACCCGTCTCTGTGTGTCTGATTCACACACGTACACCCTGACACCCACCCGTCTCTGTGTGTCTGATTCACACACGTACACCCTGACACCCACCCGTCTCTGTGTGTCTGATTCACACACGTACACCCTGACACCCACCCTGACACCCACCCGTCTCTGTGTCTCTGATTCACACACGTACACCCTGACACCCACCCGTCTCTGTGTGTCTGATTCACACACGTACACACCCTGACACCCACCCGTCTCTGTGTGTCTGATTCACACGTGTACACTCACACCCACACGTCTCTGTGTGTCTGATTCACACCCACCCCTGACACCCACCCGTCTCTGTGTGTCTTGTCTGATTCTCTGTACACCCTGACACCCCCACCCCCGTCTCTGTGTGTCTGATTCACACACGTACACCCTGACACCCACCCGTCTCTGTGTGTCTGATTCACACACGTACACCCTGACACCCACCCGTCTCTGTGTGTCTGATTCACACACGTACACCCTGACACCCACCCGTCTCTGTGTCTCTGATTCACACACACGTACACCCTGACACCCACCCGTCTCTGTGTCTCTGATTCACACACGTACACCCTGACACCCACCCGTCTCTGTGTCTCTGATTCACACACGTACACCCTGACACCCACCCGTCTCTGTGTCTCTGATTCACACACGTACACCCTGACACCCACCCGTCTCTGTGTGTCTGATTCACACACGTACACCCTGACACCCACCCGTCTCTGTGTGTCTGATTCACACACGTACACCCTGACACCCACCCGTCTCTGTGTGTCTGATTCACACACGTACACCCTGACACCCACCCGTCTCTGTGTGTCTGATTCACACACGTATTACACCCTGACACCCACCCGTCTCTGTGTGTCTGATTCACACACGTACACCCTGACACCCACCCGTCTCTGTGTGTCTGATTCACACACGTACACCCTGACACCCACCCCCGTCTCTGTGTGTCTGATTCACACACGTACACCCTGACACCCACCCGTCTCTGTGTGTCTGATTCACACACGTACACCCTGACACCCACCCGTCTCTGTGTGTCTGATTCACACACACCCTGACACCCATCCTGACACCCACCCACCTCTGTGTGTCTGATTCACACACGTACACCCTGACACCCACCCGTCTCTGTGTCTCTGATTCACACACGTACACCCTGACACCCACCCGTCTCTGTGTGTCTGATTCACACACGTACACCCTGACACCCACCCGTCTCTGTGTGTCTGATTCACACACATACACCCTGCCCTGACACCCACCCGTCTCTGCGTGTGTGACCCTCCCCCACGTATACACTCTTGATCTGATTAGCTGAGGTGTTTGTGTGGGTAGCAGAGTCTGCCCCAGGCAGGGCATGGATTTCATTTAAAAAAGTATCAAAGGTTTACATGCTGCTCTTTTTAATCAGCATGTTTATCAGGCAGAGAAAAATTGCAGGAAGGACCACAGGGAAGGGGGGGGGTTATCTTCAGCACCAGTAGCCTGGGAAATTGATAATGGCTACAAGGTAATTTACTGCCAACTTGTGCGTCCCTGTGTGTACTGCTGTCCCCCCCCCCCCTTCTAATTACAGCACATGTAATGTCCTAATGAAGCTGCAGGCGTGTGTGGGGGTGTAAACGTGTACACGCGTGTGCGTACGTGCGCCTCTGTGCCCAGGTTTCTGTAAACTGTCCTCTTTCTGCAGATGAAAATGAACCTGTCTCCACACTCCAGGCAGGTCTTCCGTCCCTCCGGAGTGGCCGGGTGTCTGTATATTTATGGCGCCGCTAGGATATAACGTTTCATCATTTTGCCGGCGTTAATTACTCACGTACGCCCTGGGCGCTCACGTGAGCTGCGGCTGCAGAGCGCGGCGGCGCTGGGCGGGGCTGGAGCTGTCTGGCTCCCTGGAGGAGCCGCGGGGTCGCCGAGGTGTCCCGTCGTGGACGGCGGTTTTGACTGGCGCGTGGTCGGTGACACAATCCGCCGGGGGGCTGCTGGGAAGGCTCGCGGGCGCTGCCGTATGACAGGACATCCCTCACCTACGGCAAGTCCCTTGTCCCAAAACAGACTTTCAGGAGACCCTGACGCCTCCCCCACGGGTTAACTCCCCCTCTGTTCGATACAGGAAGGTCTGCAGCTGAGCTCCGTTCTCTGTTGTAAAGCTGTGGATTGTGGTATGCGAGTGTGATGGAGGCACAGACAGCTGCACTTTCCTGGTGTCGTTGCCATGTCTCCGAGTTATTGCAGCTACTGGACACGATGGCATTTAGAGCATGTTTGGTACACATGTTCCTGTGCATTCAGTACACGTTCCTATGTGTTCACTACACATGTTCCTGTATGTTTTTGATTCTCAGGAAAAGGAGGGTGTTGAAGCTGTGTCTGTTGGCGCCATTCTGTCTGACTATCAAAGAGTTCGGGTGGAACACGTGTAAGTAAACTTCATCATATTCCAACCATGGCTTCACTCATTAACCGACAGCAATCTCTCTTGTGCTCTCATTAGTTATTTAAGCAGCACCTCCACATGTGAAATTTGATAGACGGATGATTAGTACTGATACATATTTCTCTCTCTCTCTCTCTCTCTCTCTCTCTCTCTCTCTCTCTCTCTCTCTCTCTCTCTCTCTCTCTCTCTCTCTCTCTCTCTCTCTCTCTCTCTCTCTCTCTCTCTCGCTCGTTATCTCTCTCAAATTCGTCGTTTGTGTGCGTGTATACGTTTCCAGAGAAACTGGACGTTTCAGACAGAGGTCCTTCATCATCTGTGCCAGCAAAGTGCTTCTGAATTAATAGTTCCAGTAGTGTAGATCAGTTCTTTTTCTTTGAATTTCAAGAGCAAGAACTGGCATCCAAACATATGTCGTTAATACAATGTCCATTAGTATTAAAATGTATCCTTAATCCTGCTGGTCCGAAGGTGTTCAGCAAGTCTGCTTTTGGTTCCTCCAGTGTAAGGCTGATTCTTCCTGTCCCTCCTATTAATTCAGAAGCACTTTGCTTGCACAGCTGATGAAGGACCTCTGTCCGAAACATCCAGTTTCTCTGGAAACGTATACACGCACACAAACATTTTTTCTGGAAACTCTGTGTACTTTACTACAATTTTTAATATTAATGTATCTTACCTCAGTACACTGCAGTTGCTTTTTCGTATATACATCTGCTGTACACACACACACACACACGCACACACACACACTGTAATGCATATCTGTGATCATGCATGCACACACAGTTTGATGGTTTTCACTAACAGTCTGGCAGTCATAAACATTTTGTACTGATATCTTAACACGTTCAACTTTTGCTCCTAAACTCATCTTCATTTCTTACCATTTTCTCTTCAAAAGAAGGAATTACTGTTTAAAATCACTGATCTCTCTCTCTCTCTCTCTCTCTCTCTCACACACACACACACACACACTCATAGTGTTGCTGAGCTGCCTTTATGTCAGTCAGTTCATACACATGTCAGGCTGTCATTGTTCCAGGGCCTGCTCTAGTTCCTCAGGGCAAACAGCCTGGTCTGATGCTCTGAGCTCAGGTTTCCTCGCCCTGTCTCAGCCCGGAGAGGCAGGGACACCTCGGGGGCGTGGCCTCCTCACGCTAATCTCCCTGTTGGCTCCAGCCCCGCTGCCTTTGTAGGGGCGTCCACGTGGGTGCCACCTGAGCACAGCGGTGGCACGCTGCCCAGGCGCGCAGGAAACACTAATCGCCTTTGAAGTAGCTGAGCTTGTCACAGCTCTCTCCCTCTGCACCTCCCCTTTCTCTCAGAGCTCCTCTCGCTCCTCGCACGTTCTCATCTCTTCCTGTTTGTCCTTCATCTCAGGCTGCCGTTCTCGAGTTGTTTATTTTTCTCGTTCATTTTCAGATAGTGGTTTAATGTCTCTCTCTCTCCTCTCTCTATCTCTCTCTCCCTCTCCCTCTCTCTCTCCCTCCCTCCTCAGGTGCTCCAGGTTGCATCTCCAGCCCCTGGCCTACCTGTGGCGCCGGGAGCAGGCGGCTCTGCTGAGGGAGATGATATCCAGTGGCCTCCACGCCCTCCTCATCAAAGTGGCAGCGTTTGGTGGGTGAGATCCTGAGCCGGCAGGGGCAGAGCAGTCCAGCTGCCCCGCCCCCCTCGTTGAGGGCTTAGGGCCGGCCCCTTCAGCTCACCCTGGGGCAAATCCCTGCTGGGCCGGGGCGGCCGAAACTGGAGAGAGAATGAGAGAATCTCAGAGTAAAACCCGAATCATCAATCAAAGCGCGGCGTACAAAAGCGCTGAAGGGGAGGACAATATGAGCAGATAAGGCCGGGAATCTGGCGGTTGAGATCACAGATGAATGTGTCGCCCATTAATGAAAGCCCTCAGTAATCGCATGCCTCAGCACCCGTTTGGGAGCCGAGGTGTGTTTGGGGTTCGCGTGTACTTCAGAGCGCGTGGGGCGTGTAGCTCAAATTATAATCTTGTATGTCTCATTTAAGCCGTTAAATGGCAAGGTGATGGTGGAAAGGTTAGTGTCTTGTCACCTGTTGTGTGTTGCTCGCCTGAGGCGAGATGCATATCGGGTTGCTCACGAGAAGTTGAAGACGAGAAACTTTCCGTCGTGTTTTTTCTTTCCTGTTGCGGCTAGCTCTCGGTGCGAAGGTTGTTAGTCTGTCTGCCTGACAGCGGGAATGATGAATGATAATTAGGTTGCAAATGGTTCTTTTTTTTTTTATTCACCAGCTACTTGCCAGCAATAAATCACCATCCAAATGCTGTTTTTCTGCACTTCAGAGCCTGTTGTCACCTTCCGTTAGGCACTAGTTGAAAAGCTTTACAGGAGACTGTTGATTTGGTTCCTCTAAACCTGTGGTGAATTTGCTGGTTTTTCTCCTGAAATTACATGATGTGCAGTCTTAGTTAAACAAAACAAAATTACACCAAAACAAAAACACTAATAAATCGGACATAGCAACTAAATGAAGGTTTGAAAGTTGAATAGCATCTGTACTATGGTGGCTCTTGTTTAAAGCTTGTCTGGTATGATCGATCTTGCCTTACTTTCAACATTGCCTCTCTGTTCCCAGTTTCTTAAGCCCCCTCCTGCTTCATAAAGGTGGGGGAAATCTTCCGCTGTCATGCGTAGCGAGTTGTCTTTTCGCGTGCAAAAGCTGATGACTGAGCTTCGATACGAGCGGCGGCGCCTTCTGACCTGCCAGACTGAACTCGGAGTCAGGACAGGAATTATGCTGATGAGATTGTTTTGGTTCGCCCGCGAACACAATGGCCCTTTGTGCATGTTGCGTGGATGTGGAAATCACCCAACACCGGGAGGCTTTTTGCGATCCTCAGCCGTGAGCCGCGCCCCACACTCCGCCTGACGGGCAGGCCTCTGAAAACAGATTCCCCAAATTTCTGGAAGCTCATAATTAGACGGGAAAGCTAACGCCAGTGAGTTTGCGGTGTTTTCCCCCCCCCCCCCCCCACCTTGGCCTGAGGGAGAATGGTGAGATGTTATCGGCGCTGACTGCTCACCTGCCCCTGGGCGTGGGTAATTAGAAGCGAGGGAACGGGGCGACCCCGTGGTGCCAGCCGGCTGCCGGGCGCCACCGCTGGAATTATAGCTCTCTGCACGTCACACCCGGGGCGAAACCGGGGCGACACCGGGGCGACACTGGGGTGAGCCTGAACCTGCTCAGACCGCAGAAGGAGCTAAAGAGCCGCCCTCTGCCACGCTGCTGTCTGGATGCGAGGTGACAACCCCCTGACTTTGTTTCTGTTGGTTTACTTGAGTGGTGTCCATTTGAGGTGTCTTCTGAGAGTTGAGGTGTGTTGAGGTATCTTCTGAGAGTTGTAGGTGGACACGAAATGGCGTGAGTAATCGCACACGGAAGTAAGAGTCCTGTAGGGACGCTCTGGCTAGTGTACTTTTAAACCTGCTGTGCGCAGGCAGTGCAGTTGCATGATGGCAAAGCCCTTTGCTGTGGTGACGCGACGATGGTGCGTTCACCGTCAGGGAGACCCGCTTGAGCTGCCCTCGTTGACCTTACACTCAACTTTTCTCACACTCGAAGACTGCAGTAACTGACTATCTTTCCCTTCACTCCTCCGTGTCGTTAGTCGGTCACCTGCTTTGCGGAGGTGAAGATGCTCAGGCTGTTTCCACCAGCGAACTTGACTCTTCCCCATGCCCCATGCCTCCAGCCCTGCCCTCTGTCCTTCACCTCCTGCACTGGCCTCTGTCCTTCACCTCCTCTCTCCTGCCCTGCCCTCTGTCCTTCACCTCCTGCACTGGCCTCTGTCCTTCACCTCCTGTCCTGGCCTCTGTCCTTCACCTCCTCTCTCCTGCCCTGGCCTCTGTCCTTCACCTCCTCTCTCCTGCCCTGGCCTCTGTCCTTCACCTCCTCTCTCCTGCCCTGGCCTCTGTCCTTCAGCATCGTCTGCAGTACTCACGTTGTCCACATTCAGTTTTCTCACCTCATTGTCAATGGTCATTTCATGTAGTATATGTAATACTAAGTTATCCCCATCCTCAACGTTTCAGTGAGCTTGTTGGTTTGGGTTTAACAGGGTTCCTCGTCTGGTTCCTCAAAGTGGTGAACAATACACAGTGAATGTGGGGATGAGTTAAAGACATATGTCCTGCTCTCTCAAGAACAACAGAAGACCTTTCGCTGCATCCAAGTGGGCTCACCCAAATAATCCAGGAAGCATGTCATGACTTGCTGATGGAGTCATAATCAGCATTAAACACAGACACACGGGTGATGAGTCCCGTTAATGTAGCATTATCTGGGCAACATGGCCATCAACAGAGGGGCGTGGCTCAGGTTTGACCATAAGCCAGCCCACCCTGCACTACAATTGTAAGCTTCCTGTGAGAAGCACTAACAGAAGGATTATTCACTGGCTTGACATGCCCAGAAATGTTATTAAAAGTCATCGTGTTGCCTGTTGAGCTAAGCCAATCTGCATTATGTCTTTTTTTTATTTTTTATTTTTTACTGCATAGAGATTTTGAATTTTAAGCCATGATCTGTAATTCAAAAAAATGCTTTTATTATAACTATTTGCTTTATGGCTTCCAGATACCTCTTCGTATTAGACCTTCGCAGAAGGGATTAAGCCCTTTTAGTTCCATGAGATAAACATCAAATGAGGTTATAATTGCATGCGTTTCGCTTATTTCCTTCATTGGATCAAAAGATTACATCCCTGAAGTGCCTGAATTGTATTCACTCAATGTCTATTATTCCGCGTACAGCCTCTGAATTTCAGATAAGGGCTCGAGCAAATTTTCAGATCCACCTTAATCTTACCATCTCATGTCTCTGCGTGGCCTCTTCCCCTTGTCTCTCTCCTTCCCCGCCTCTCTCCCCCTCTCCCTCCTCCTCTTTCGGATTGGATGACGATACAGCTCTGTTGTTTTCTTCATACTTTGGCAGCACCGTTCACAGGACACACCAGCTCACCTTCCAGGCGCGAGACGCTTTATTCCTTCGTTTAAAAGCTAAAATGTTGCACATCATGAATGCAGTTTGCCTTTGCTTCCCTCTCTGAAGGCAGGGATTAAAGCCGAGCTGTCAGCTGGCACGGCAGACCTCCTGACAAACCCGCGTGAGGCCGACACTCTTAGCGCCAACGCTATCTGGAATCTCACTGGCTTCCCTTCACCACTCTGCACAATAGCGTTGGAGGAGATTTCGCCCTGATTTAGTTTCAATTAAATCTGTAGCCAGAGAATTAATTATAGTGGTTGGTAGTTGTTTGTGATTAAAGGACATAATCACCAGGATAAAATCTGAAGTGAGAGACATTTTATATATTATAGGAATTACTTTAATGGCTATGGACTTGAATAGCCTGATATTATAGAAAGGCCTGAGGTTGCACAAAAGATTTTGAGGGTTTTTTTTTTGTCATTGTATTATTTTGCATGTCAACCATGTGATTTGGAATTTAATACAGAAGGATTTTTTTTTCATCTTTTTGCAAAGTAAGACCACATTTAACATTCATTGCCGTCATCAACATGAAATCTTTTTTTTCTTCAGTTCATTTCGAGAGATTGACTACAACCTCCCATTGTCCACACTCGGCACATTTGCAATATAAAAGTGACTCTGGAGCTCTTGCAGCGCAAACAGCGAAGCTTTGGAATCCATTTCGTTGCAGCTCAGTATGCTGGTTTGAAAGTTCACTGACTTTAATTGCTCTTTTATAGGCTGCTGGATGAAAGCCTTTTGGAGGATGGCCGTTTCTTCGGGCTTCGGCTGGAGCCCTGTCTGTCTGGAGCGCAGCGAGGCCGTGCCGCTGCCAGACGAATTGAAGTGGGCTTATTTGCGTTTAATGTGGCATAATGGGGTGAGGTAATTGGCTTCAGGTCAGGTAATAACAGGTGGGGAGGGGAGGGGAGGGGGGGGGAGTGAGAGCAATGTGAACCTCATGTGAAATGAATCAGGAGGCTGGAGATTTGTGGATGGCAGAGAGGACATTAGCCTGTGTGCATTGGAAATGACAGCCACTGTGGATTCGTGGAGGTTTAAAGTACGCTTCATCACTGGCACTGAATGGAACTTTTTTTTGAGGCTGGCATTGTTACTATGACCCCCCCATTCAAACATTTTTTGAATCACATTACCAGCAGTAAATATCAAATCATGGATGTTTTATTTAAGAGAAGGGTCTTAATGAACATATTAAAAAAGCCAAATGAAGCCAATCATCAAAATTTGTTAAAAGGGCATGTCTAATTAAAAAAGGACATTGAATTTTAATGACGTTCTCCTTATTACCTTTGTGCAGGGTTAAGATGAGAGAGGCTGAGCAGATTAGATATTCTCACACTAATTATGAGCCGAACCCCCTGAGGCTGAGGTGGAGACCCTTCCTCCGTCCTGTCTGGCCTCTACAGCTTGCTCTGCAGCCTCTGGAACCAGGTGGAAATGCTCCATCTAACTTGTTCTCTCCAATAGGGCCCTCAGTCTGGAGCTGAGCCTCTTAGGTTGTAGAAAAACGAGGCAAGAACAGTCTACAGCTTCTCCTCCTCGAAGTTCAGTTTATTCCTGTAATGATTCAGTCGATTCCTCCTCACAGTTCAGTTGTTTCCTGCAGTGATTCAGTTGATTCCTCTAAACAGTTCAGTTGATTTCTGCAGTGATTCAGTTGATTTCTCCAAACAGTTCAGTTGATTCCTGTAATGGCCAGTGTTAAGAGACAATTAAAGTAGAAGGGTTGTGAAGGGTTGTGAATTAATCTCTTGTTGTCAAGTGTATGGAGCGTCTAGTGTATTGTCAAGTGTATGGAGCATCTTTTTTTGAACATTTGATTTGTTCAGGGTCCGGCCCATCTGTAGCAGTCTGCTCTGAGGACAATGCTTAGCTGGGCTGTGATTCTATAGCTGTGTTCTCTGAGGACAATGCTTAGCTGGGCTGTGATTCTATAGCTGTGTTCTCTGAGGACAGTGCTTAGCTGGGCTGTGATTCTATAGCTATGCTCTCTGAAGACAGTGCTTAGCTGGGCTGTGGTTTTCGTCCAGTAGACACTGGCTTGAAGAGGGTGTTGTTTGCTATATTTGGCAGACAGGAGGTCAAAGCCACGAGATCAGAAACAGGTGGGAGCTGTTAGCTATAAAACCAACATATCACTGTATATTTCACTTGACTAATGGTACTACGATTTGTAGACAGTTGAGTGTTTTTGTTACCTGTACAGTGTTTTATTTGAAGATGGCGTATGTAACACACTCCACACATCCAAACGTCAAACCCTCATCACCGTCTGTGAAGCGTGGTGGTGGGAGCATCATAGTTTGGCGTTTAGAATCAAGTCCTGGAAAGTTTACCATCCAATGATCCGTGTATAGAGAGATTGATGAAGCTACAGCTAGACACTGTGGATGTCTGCAGTGTCTGTCTGAGCTCTATAACTCCAACGAGGTGGGTGCATGCGTCATGACAACTATCCAAAACACAGGCGTAAATCAACAACAGAGTGCCTCAAACAGAGGAAATTCTGTCTTTTTGACTGGCCAAGTCCGAGTTTCGCCCTCAGTCCTATTACTGCGGTGTGAGCTGACGCAGACTGTTCAAGGAAGACATGCCAGAATTATACATAAGCTGAACCAGTTTTGTGCAGAAGAATACGCCAAAAAATCTCCTAACCGCTCTGCACGGCTGGGGAGCAGCTACAGACATCGTGTGGCAGAAGTTATTGCCAATAGAGGAAGTAGCACTCATTACAAAATATGAGGCTTCCCATACTTTTTCCATCAGTGATGCTGATTGTTTAAACCATATGTTTAATAAAGAGATGGCAGTCCAAACTGGTTTAGGTCTTCTTTGTAATATACTCCCGCCTTTATTCATCATCATGACGTAATTGCTGATACGATCGCGTTTTTTTTTTTTTGTACCGCTCAACTCCGGACATCCAGGTGATTCCTGAGGGTTCTGGATCTTTCTGCCAACAGTCGTGTCCAGCTAAACTCCGCTCTTAAGCACGTTGGCTTGTCCGTGCGCCATGGCCGGCATCTGTTATCCTGTTGAGTATTGAGCACATGTGTGATCCTTAACTCACTCCCCTGTGCCATGTTTAAGGGGGACATACAAATAAGCAAGACCCCCCACTCCCACTCGCACTCACAGGAACCAGGCGAGGGTTCACTTTTCAGCAAGACTGAGATTTGTTAACGTTACCCGGAGCGATCTGTGTACACAATTTGTAAAGTCAAATAAATAGGAGCTGGGGCCAAGTTGTGTGTGTGTGTGTGTGTGTGTGTGTGTGGTTGTATGAGAAGGAGAGAGATGGGGGGAGAGCGAGACACAAACACTGCCAACTCTGGCCTTTTCTTGCTGTCTTTCTCAATCACTGCTGTGTGTCTGATGTGTGTGTTGGCAGGCCTGGATCCTGGAAGACATTTAGGCAAACCTCTGGAAGAGATGGAGTCCTATCTGCAAGAGGTCGGAGCTGGCACACGTGCACACACACACACACACACACACACTCGTATACCTGTCCCCAAACTTGTTCATCGTTCACTCATTTCACCTCGAATGAACTTAGTCATGTGTTTGCCATTTGTGTGCCATTCCCACAGACCTCACACACACACACACACACACACACACAGGTCCACTGGTCGTCACCAGTATAATTTCATTGCACTTTGTCAGGATTTCCTTAAACTGCTTTGTTAGTACATTACAGATTTGTTGGTGATGCTAAGTTTTATACATTACCTTTCCGGCAGCTGTCTGAGAAGTATGGTGTGCATATCTGTGGGGAGGGGGGCGAGTATGAGACCTTCACCACTGACTGTCCCCTCTTCAACAAGAAGATAGTCATGTGAGTTGCGTCGGCTAACAAATGACAGCACGGTCCCGGTTTGCGCTCTTGTGCCCACTGTAGCTGGGTCAGCCTTCAGTTCACGTTAGCAGTCCCGGCCTTGAGCTGCGACCCCGGGCGATGTACGTGTGTGTGTGTGTGTGTGTGTCACATTAGGAGACGGGCTTGGTGCTGATGTCAGTGTTGTTGCAGTGACGCCATGGAGACCATCATCCACTCAGCGGACGCCTTTGCGCCCGTCGGATACCTGCGCTTCACAAAGATGCACACGGAGGACAAAGGGAGGCGCAGTGCTGACGTAAGCCCAGATCTACCCACCCATGCTTTACTCCTCCCTTCAGCTTTGCCAATATAGCAGGTTGGATAATTACAGCTATTGACTTAACTATGCACGATTGCTTCAGTGAGTGTTTAAGGCCGATGGTCTTTCCAAATTGGCATTTGGTTGAATGGTTATCAATTCTTGGCGATCCACACATTTTTATTTGATAAGGGATAAAAACTATTTTCTTAACAAGTCTTTTTTTTTTCTTAACAAGCCTTCTCGAAGCCTGTCATTTACTAAAATCCATAAAATAGAGACCCTTGTTTCATATGTCCTATTAAGCCTTGTGATAGTAATCGTGTTTTATAGACTATGGTTATTTTTAAACAACTAGCAAATCACCTTTGTCCATGTGTGAGAACTTCATTAAAAGGCATTCATGAGATCTCTCATTCCAGTAGCTCTCTCTCTCTCTCTCTCTCACTCACTCACTGTACTCTGTCTCTATCTCTCTCACTCTTGCATGCTTTTTCTTCCTCCCTCCCCCTGGTTCTCTCTGTGTGTTCCGCGTTGCCTACCCTGACATCTGCAGTATTCACTCCTGCCCAAAACTTGCCGTAGCTTAACAAACATGTCCGCTCAAATTAAGGCCCTTCTCGCTCAGGTAAGGCCAGGAAATCACAATCATCTGCTAGACTTCAGCGTTTCACCACTAGAGGCAGGGTATACCAGTCAAACCAAAATATCCTGGCAGATCGGGCAGATCTGGGGCCGAGGCTTTTGTGAAGGGTGTTTACCTGTTGAATATATTGGATATCTGTAGGGGCAGCTCAGTGCTTGATCCTCTAGAGCTCTGTGCCCCAGGCTCTGCTTCAACACCAGACCTGATGGACTGCAACACTGTAAACAGCAGCACAAAATGGCACCATCTGGGGCTGTAGTGAAGCTCTTTGACAATTTCTGAATGACACATTTGAGTACACAGTAGTACACAGCTCTCTCTCAGCTCTGTCTCAACTCTCTCTCAGTGCTCTCTCTTAGCTCTCTCTCAGCTCTCATCTCTCTCTCTCATCTCTCAGCTCTCTCAGCTCTCAGTTCTTTCTCATCTCTCTCTCAGCTCTCATCTCTCAGTTCTTTCTAATCTCTCTCTCATCTCTCTCTCTAATCTATCTCTCAGTTCTTTCTCATCTCTCATCTCTCTCTCAGCTCTCTTATCTCTCAGTTCTTTCTCAGCTCTTTCTCATCGCTCTCTCTCATCACTCTCAGCTCACTCTCATCTCTCTAAGCTGTCTCTCAGCTCTCTCTCTCTCTCATAGCTCTCTCTCTCTCAGCTATCTCTCTCATCTCTGTCGGCTGTCTCTCATCTCTCAGCTCTCTCTCATAGCTCTCTCTCTCTCTCATAGCTCTAAATCTGAGCATTTGGGGCTTGAAATAGGGTTGGATGCTGCCCTCAGAATAGGCATAAAAAGCCTGCGCCTGTGAGCACATCAGTGCGCCCCCTCCCCCCCCCCCCCCACCCCCCTTTATCCTGGCCCTGCAGGTTCTTGTGCAGGGTTGGGAAATTTCAGGTCTGGTCCAGGGGAGAAGCTCTCTCAACCAGCAGTCTAAAGTACTCTCCATCAGCCTGACTGATCCACACTGACACCAGCTCTGGAGGAAAGAACACTGGCCCGGTGCTCAGTGGGGGAGGGGTGGAGGGCGGTCACAGACGGGCGAGGGTGTCTGGCGGGTGGGGTGGGCGAGCTTGTCCTGTGTTAATGCTAGCTGGGCTCCCCTCTCTGCGGCTAAGAGCAGCTAGAGTGTAATTAACTTGATTATCATACGGGCAACTGCAGATGACGGCAGGGGATTAAAGAGAGATGAAATATTTATTAATATGTGTGACACTCAGTAGCCTTTTGTCAGGTAATATGTGTGCCTTTGGGAAGGCCAAATGTTTTTCTGCTTTCATGTGCAATTAAATAAGAGGGAATGGTGAGGATTAAAGGTTAGTAGATAATATAGAGAGTGTAATGCTCTTGAGAAAGCACAAGCATGTCAGGGCCAAGGCAGAGCTTTGAGTGACAGGTGCCATGATTGCATTTTCTGTGTCAAAAAAAAAAAAAAGTGTCCCCCTGCATGTAATTCATAAACAAGTTAGCGTCTTTTTCATATCGATTCATCTTTTGGTTACGTGTGCCTGGGCGCATCACAAGAGCATGCAGCTTGTGGGCGGGGCTTCTGGAGGGGGAGTTATCCCAGGCTGCTTGATCGATCCCTGCCCGGGTTTCAGGGCCCCGCACCCCCCGTCCTGCCCAGTCCGTGCTGCCCGTGCCTGAGCAACAGCGAGGAGCTGACCGACGAGGCGCCGTGTGACGATAGAACCTGCAACGAGAACCTTCCGTCTGTGGGTGACCTTCCCTGTGAGAGGGCCCGTTCTGAGACAGGTGTGTGCTGTGTGAAGGTGCAGAGATCTTATTTATTTATTTATTTATTTATTTACTAAACTTGAGTCTGGTTTCTCACAGTAGAAGAATCACAACTATGAGTCAGTCATCATAACTGGAGACTGCAGATGGGTTTTTTTGGGCTATCAGTTATTTCTTGGGCCATTTACCTTTCTGTGTGCAGAATAACAGGGACGAGGATCCCGATGTTGTTACGGAAAAAAGTTTTCCGCTCCTTTCTCCACTGAAGATTTACTCTATTGATTTATATAGATGAGCAGGATGACACTGATCGCTTTACATTTAATCCTGATTGGCTCTGTCACCTCAGTGTCTCTCACAATTGATCTTACAGTAATCTGTCCCTGAAGCTCCCAGAGGGCACAGGGGTGTGCTGGGTCTTTATCTTTATGACCGTCATATGGCCTGTGTCAGCGCGCTTGCTTCCTGTCTGTTATGAATTAGTTCAGCTCCTGCAGCCATTACACACGTGAAAACATGCATAGTGTGGCATTGTTTTTTCTTTACTAGAGTGGATCGCTAAAGCATCATAGTCAAGACACACACACACACACACACACACACACACACACACACAGACACCTTGCTAGCTTTCTGATGCTGGTGTTTTCCATTCCAGAGAACCAGCCCAGCAGCTCAGGCCGAAGCCACGCGGGCTATGAGTGGATCACGGGCGTCAGCGGAGTCTCCTCGGGGCGCGCCGACGTCCAGGGCCAGACCCAGCAGGCCCTCACGCTGCTGCAGGGTGAGAGACTACAGCTGGAGCACTGGGCGGAGGAGCACTGGGCGGAGGAGCACTGGGTGGAGGAGCACTGGGTGGAGGAGCACTGGGTGGAGGAGCACTGGGCGGAGGAGCACAGGGCGGAGGAGCACAGGCTCACATGCGTGCGTGCACCACCCGCCACAGACCCACACAGGCTCCGTCTGTAACACAACCCCACCATTACGGTGTGGCAGACGAGGCACTGGGGTTCTGTGCGTGAGTGGTGGAGTGGGTGGTGGGGGTGTAGGTGGTGGTGATGGAGACAAAAAGATCCGCCTCTGGGCACTATGGTGGAGTTTTAAAACCGAGCTCCACTAGCAGCCCAGTGCAAATAGTACACAGTCCTTTGTTTCATAGATGCTTTCATGTGGCCCCTCCCCCCGTTATGCTAGAGAGGCACAGAGGGCTGTAAATACCTACTTTTCATTTGCTTGCACCTTTTAAGCGCTGTGTACGTGTGTGTGTGTGTGTGTGTGTGTCATGGGCTCTGTCCATCGCCTGTGCGGCTGCAAGCTCACCAAACAAGGACAGGTCCTCCAAATTAGACTTGAGAGAATGAAACTGTAGCTTCAGAGTATATACGCATGTGTACACACACACACATAGCCACGGGTGTGTACACACACACACACATAGCCAGGCGTGTGCTGTGCGTTGGGCTTTATTGCCTGCACACTTGTAAAATGCAGCCCTTTCACACGGGGAGGAAAAAGAAGAGATTTTCCTCAGAAGGAGCAGCGTAAGATGAAAAGCATATTTAATGTTTATCGCCTCATATCGCCAAACAGCCTTCACAGAAGTGAGACAATATTAAACAAGTTAATATTTAATGAACTACTTCTTTGTATGAGCGAACTCTGTGAAGTGCACTGGAATGCCAGTGTCTGCAAAGGGAAAACAAACTGGATGATGTATGAAATGATTATGGGGATCTAGGCCTTGCCTCCAGAAATCCTCTCAGCCTTCCTCACCATATCAGTGTGTGAACGACACAAATGAATATTTTAGGCCCCAGTATTTTTATGTGGATCCCATGTATGTCAGAATGGTGAGTTTTTCTGCATCTGCAGCTAAACGTTGCTGTGTTTGTCAGGAACGTGTGCTTGTTTCTTGGCAGGTGAACTCCAGAAGAGGGGCTTGCAGCTCAAACACATCGTGCTGGTTCACATCTATGTGAGAAACATGGAGGACTTTAGCAGCATCAATGCCGTGTATGGCTCCTTCTTCTCGCACAGCCCGCCGGCCAGGTACGCGCGCGCACCGCGCCTGCTTCCTGGTGCCTCGCAGACGTCGCCGGGCTGGATCGCTGCGCTGGGTCGCTACGCTCACCCTGCTGCCCTGCTGCTGTGTGCTCTCTCCCCAGGGTGTGTGTGCAGACACGGCTGCCCGCCGATCAGCTCCTGCTGCTGGATGTGCTGCTGCACGACTGGGCGCTGGCTCCCCAGGAGGGCTGCTTCCAGGAGCGCAACACGCTGCACGTCCAGAGCCTCTCGCACTGGGCCCCGGCCAGCATCGGTCCCTACAGCCAGGCCGTGCGGGTAAGACCCCGCCGGACACGACCTCTGCGTGCCACGGTCGCATATCGCTCGGGGTGGGCCACACACACACGCGCGCGCACACACACACACACACACTCGCGTGCTGCTGACTACCCACGTTGACCGTGGATACTGGCGTGTTGATCTGCTCATGCGTGTGGGTAGTGCCTGCGGTGGTGACATGACTCAGGTGAGGAGCCGTTGGCCGTTCCTCTCTCTTGCGTGCTGATTGGTTTCAAGGGCCAGTCGGTTGCCAAGAGCGTGCGCGCGACAACAAGCTGCCTGGCGGGGGCGGAGCCGTGCCCGCCCCCACTTCCTGTGTGACCGTGAGGCGTGCCGGGTTTTCCCGTGACCTCGCCCCTCGCTGCAAAACCAAATAGTCGTTGCGGCTCCAAAGCCAGACCCGGGCGACCGTAAGTGCGGCTCCACGCCTGGCTGGCGCTGCTGTTTGCCCTGCCAGGGAAGGGGATTATACTTGTCAAGTTACTGTCAACAATGCAGGCGTCCATCTCATGCCGGCGGTCTCCGGCTCTGGTCTGCATTGGCCCCGTGAGTGAGAACATGTGTGCAGCACAGATGCACAGCTCCTCCCGCACTGCAGGGGTCCCTCTCCCTCCGAGAAGCACCGCGAACCGCTATTGTCCCTGTAAATCCTTAACGTACGGCGTCCCGGCCCAAACGCAAACAGGCGTCTGCACTGCAGTCGGTGCGGCTCAGTAATGGCACTTTTTTTTTTTTTTTTTTTTTTTTTTTAATGAATTTATTTTACTGCCCTTCATCCAGACACGGCTGCAGAGAAACGGCGCTGTAGCGTAAAATACCACCACCGCCTCCGTTACCTGTTCACGTCCTTAAAAACTGTGACCGGCTCAATCATGGATGGAAACGCGCGCTCCGCACCCCGCCGCGCGCAACGTCCGCCGCCCCACGTTGCACTTGTGAAATTGGGCGGAGTATATTAACAGTGTCCTAATGCAGCAGACAGCTTTCGCATATTGATCCAATTAGCCCCCCGCCGCGCGCATGCAGATGCGCCGCCCCCCCGCCTGGCGCCTTTAATGAGGGCGAGTGTTTCCGCGGGGGCGGGGCCGGGGGGCGGGGCCTGCGGCATGCGGGCTCCACGCCGCCCAGCCTCTCAGGGAGGTGCTCTCCCCGACCCTCCTCCCTCTGCGCAGGAGTAATTAGTGATTAATTGTTAAATCCCATTTAAAGGAGAGGAGAATAGCACAGCCTGGCTTGAGTGCTTTTTTTTTTTTTCGGCATCTTAATTATTTCCCTGGAACTGTCATATTTCCTCCCGTTGTTCTGGCATTTTAACGTCTTCTGTATGCTAGAAGAGAAATTGCTTTTTATTTAATTGCGTAATTTAATGGTTATATATATAAAAAAAAAAAAGAAGAGGTCATTAACCGAAGCGGTTTAGTTTCAGCCCCCTGCTGAATGCCGGGCCCTTGCAGACAGCCCCGCTGAGGTGTGGGTGGCCACCTCCCAGCAGACGGAGAGCAGCGCGGCATGCTGGGAGCTGGGAGCTGGCTGTGCTGCTCACGGCTCCGCAGTTCTGTTTGCCAAGAGTCTGAGGAGGATGTTTGGCTGTTTGTCAGATTCCTATCAGCTGTGATCTACACAATTCGTTAACCTTTATGCTGTGCTTTTGGGTCGCTCTAGGCGCGCAGTATGTTTTGAGATCGGTGAGGCGACTAGGTGGTAGGGAGAGAAAAAAAAACAAACAAAAAAAAACAATTAATTGTTTGTTCGTGACTTTTATTCTGTCAGTTATACCCTTGATTAGGTTCTAGTTTTAGGTCATGTTTAGCATAATAATCCTGATTATTATAGTCATTGCCTAGAGATATGAGTCAGAGGTCACTTCTTCCAGCCAATTTGTTCTTGTTTTGTTATTTTCATCTTATTGACCAGTTTGCAAGACTCAAAAAGAGTTCCGTTTTAAACACATGATAGTACTGTGGTAGAATGACTCATTTCACATGAGTGCCTGTGTTTCTGAAGGCGCCAGATGAGTGAACACATCTACACTAATATTGTTGATCTTTCAGAAGTGCGGCGGTTATACTGAGGCGAGCAGCATTTTTCTGTGCAAAAAAAAAAAAAAAAAAAAATCAATTTTCACTCATAACAGACGATTAAGCTTGCATGTTGGCAGATGGTTAGAGTTGACCCTTCATTAACCAAAGTATTAGTTAACAGCATGAGTCTCAAATTGCCCATTGCCGCACACCTTCAGAATGTAACGGCTCTAGTTCTCCTGAATCCCACCAGTAGAGCAGCTGTGAACTCCGGATTCTCCATCAGTTTAAACCCAAACCAAAGCGCAGTGGTGCTGGAGGCTCTGCTGCTCAAACCGAGCGAGATCATGATGAATGCCCTACCCAGGGACGGGACCCTTGCAATTCTCTTTACTAATCCAATTTACAGGCTAGAAGGAGATGTAGCAGTTGTAGTCCCAGTTTGGGGAATACGCTCGCTCTCGCGCTCCGCTGGGACTGACAGCCTGTTCTAGAGAAACCTCGTGTGGACCCACAATTGGATTTGCATTGGATTTTGGAAAGTGTCAAAGTGGACCGCTGCACAGCTGGGAAAAGTGGATCTGACGCCCACAATTAGTGTCAAATGGGCGGAGGTGGAGGAGCCGGCCTGGGAGGTGGAGGAGACGGCCTCGGCGGTGGGGTCGTTTTAATAATCTTCTTATGAGGGTTAAACATGCTAAAACAGTGAGCTAGGCTGCCTGACCTCCTTGTTAGCAGGGCCAGGGGTCAGGTTCAGTGGGCACGTGATAGGGCAGAGCTGACAGGGAGTATGTGGGGCAGGGAAGTGTGCATAATAAGGGTGCTGTGCTGAAGATGGGGTGTGTTCTCCCCGAGTGTGTATGTCCAGGGTTCAGCGCTGTCCAGTAGCTCATGGCCACTCTCCTTCTCTTTATGGCAACGCTTTGCTCAGAAACACGCAAAGTCTTCAGAGAGTTACAGATTTTTTCCGTGTTTACGTGAACGGTGTAAAGAGAACGCATATTTCCCCCCCCCCCGATAACCTTCTGCTTGTGTAGCCTATAGATCTACGTTCACAACATGTGATGAGCTTCCCCGGAATGGAGAGGAGGTGTGTGTGTGTGTGTGTGTGGGGAGGGGGGGGGGTTAATGTGGGGAGGGAGGGATGTGCGGTGTGTACAGATTAATTAAAACATTTAGCTTCATTTTTAATAGATCAGAATGAATGTCATAAAAGTGCGTGGTCTCTGAGGCTCGCTGTGCCCCCCACTATCTGCTCTCGCCGTTATCTATTAAAACAGCACTTTTATCTCACCTCAGCCATGCTGTACTTTATGGATTTTTTCATAAACACTGCCTATCCTTCATAAATGTCTCAATTTTCTAGCCTATTAACATTACTTCAAAAGCAGTTGATAAAAGAGGCAGGCGAGCGTGAAATAATGCACCAATAATCTGAACTGCTGGAGGCGAGAACAGTGGGACGGCTCCTCGGTGATGGAGCCGAAACAATGCGAGGATGCTATCAGCTCCAATAAGAGAGCGTCGCCTGTGACGACGAGCGGAAAGGGAGGGGTGGGGGGATTGGGTGGCGGGGCGATGTTAGACTGCAATTGGGTTGAAGAAAAATGAGCGGTTTGTTTTTACGGCCTGGCTGGAGGATCTGTGAGCGCTACAGCACGGTGGTTCTGCTGCACGGATCAGCCGCACCCATGTGGGGAGGGTGGGTGGGAGGGTGTGTGAGGAGGGTGCGTGTGGGGCGTGGCCGGGGAGGACTCCCCTCAGATCACCGGCCTTGAGCCGCACTCGCCCGGCCCGCCCCGGACGCCCGATGGACGCAGATAGCTCCGCCCCCCTGCTGTCAGAGGGTCTCCTCTAGCTTAGCTGTTTGACTCTCCTCACACACCCTGAGTGATCTCTCCTGTAAAGATTCCTGCATATCTGTCCGGTGTGTGTGCGCAGAGGAAGTGTGTGTGTGTGTGTGTGTGTGTGTGTGTTCATGGAGAACCGTCCATGACCCGTGCGTGGGTCGGTCCTGTGGAGGGTAGCTGACTGCATGTTGGGAGAGGGGTAATTATAATAGCCCCCCTAACAACTCCCCTCCCGTGTGACCTGCTGGGATCCTGTAGTCTCAGGTTGCTACGGAGGCAGTCCTGTCGTGGAATCATAGCCTGTGTCCGCTACGGTGTCCGCCAGCGCGCTGTGTCGTTAGGGCTGGTATTAGCTTGTTCTGGGCGAGGACGGGGCGCTGTCAGAGCGCGGCGCCTCCTCAGACTCCTGCTACACACTCCTTCATTAACGCCGCTGCCTTGACACCTGATCCTAATTGCCTCAGAATGGCTCTGCGTGTATTATTGGTGCCTGGCTGCCTCGGTTCGCATCAACAGGCCAGGACAGAAGGACGGGAGGACAGGAGGACAGGACCGGCCCTACTCCTGCCGCCCCGCACACACACGCACGGGAGGGTGTCGGGGCAGTGGCCATCAGCCACGTAGCTCCACAGGAGGAACTCCGCTTCACCTCCGCTCACTCCGTATAAGCCCCCCGCCTGCTCCGCGCTCTCCTACGCCTTCCCTAACCGGCATTTTCCGCGAACGCATTAGGATTGTCTGCGTTGGAGAAGGCGGATTGATCTGTGCGTTTAACGTCACTTGGCAGTAATGGAGGCTTTAATGTGGATGAGCGTGTTTACAGTCGCTCCGTGCTGACACGTGTCGGAGAGCCGTCAGACTGCGGCGACGCACAGCTAAACGCAGCCGGAGCCTCTCAGTATGTCTGCAGCGCGGGTCTCACCCATCATGAAAACACTTGCTCTCAGGGTTCCAGCAGACAAGTGTGTTTTGTGCAGTGCAGTGAGTGCAGTTTTTCGAAAGTAATTCGTTTATGGACAGAAAAGCTGCATTTGAGCGAGATGAGTGTGTTTTAGCGTCAGAATATTTAAGTGAATATCAAATACATACATAAAAGGAAAAGCGGAGATCTCTGTCCGGTTTGATCACCGTCTGAAAGAAGAGTTCTATGGCCATCCTATTACTATGGTAACGAAGGCTTCTATTCCTGCATGTCACTGTTTGTATGCTCTCTGTGATGAGAGGCCAGAACTGACAGGACAGGGGGCGGGTGGAGGTGTGTGTGTCTGTGTGTGTGTCTGTTTGTGCGCGTGTTTGTGCGTGTTTGTGCGTGTGTGTGTGTTTGTGTGTGTGTGTGCGTGTGCGTGTGTGTGTGTGGAGCAGGGGCATTGCACACACAGGCAGAGAAAGACCCCCCCCCCCTCACAGGGAGTGAGTTTGAAAAGGGGGGTCGAGACACAGAGAGGGAGCGATGGAGGACCATTGGTGTTAGACTTGAAAGGTTATTTCAGGGAATGGTCCTAATCTGGGTGGACTGGCCTCAATAGTGTATTCTGGATGAGAAAGTGCTTCTCTGGAAGCAGCTGCTAGCCTGTGGTTGTGCTTCAGCCAGGCTTCCGCTCGTCCGCTCTGAACACTCCTCTCTCCCTCTTTCTCTGGGTGCCTGACAGTAAGTGTCCTCCGTGAAACATGGTTATTGGTCCTTCATGCAACAGTGCCTGAGCATCTCAGCTTTGTCTTAATTTATTAAAGAGATGTTACTTTTTAATGGCAGTAGCTAAAACTGATGGCTCAATGATATTAACATTTATGTTCCATTTACTTTTGGCCACTGGTGTCATCATTAATTTCTCATTGAGGGCTTCGTTTGAGTTGTAACTTTTAACCCTGGTCATTCATTTTTCATTAGCTATTGTCATTTTAGCCCATTGTACAGATATAAAAGTGTTGTGGATGAATAATAGACAGTGTCCTCTTTTAAGCTGCCTTTTACCGTTGCCGGGGCACCATGTTCAGTTCTGCTCTGATTTATTAGTGTTTGGTAATAGGAATATCAGTGCTAACATGCGATAAGAGAAAATGTACTGAACCATATATTTCACAACAACTAAATACATTTTTAATTTTGCATAGAAAAACACGATATAAATTATTTTCGGTCAAAATAGTTTGTGCCACAAGTTTGTATCTCTACATGAATTTAAATAGTGTGGATTTTAGTGTGGTTGTAATAGTGTAGATCTTACTGTGCATGAAATAGTGTGTTGAACACAAAAAAACACTTACAAAACATTACAAAAGTAAGTTGGAGGTACGAATAATTAGAATCTGTTATGAAATCATAGGAATCAGATCTTCACCGAGGTGATCTGATGGCTTCTATTTCGAATAAACACTCATGCAGGCAGTAATACTTTATGTGGGCAAAGCATTTTGTGAAGCTGCAGGAGATCTGAAACCTGCCCGGGCAAAGGGTTCTCGCGTTCATGCAGTCATACTGCCATCTGGTGGTGCGTTGATGAACTGCAGGCTTTTTCGAGGCGTGTCTCTCCGTTTCCCTGCCTCGCCTTTAGAGATGACTCACGCGGCCTTTAGAGATGCTGCACGTTCAGGCTAACCAGGATCGAGCTGGTTGGTCCTCCGAGCATCAAGGCAACTGATCAGGCACCAACTCTACCTGCTGCATCGGACTGAGGGAAAGGATGGATGTTCCTGCTACTCAGAAAGCTTCAGAGAACTAATTATATATATATATATATATATATATATATATATATATATATATATATATATATATATGTGTGTGTGTGTGTGTGTGTGTGTGTGTGACTTAAACTGGTCCAGCATCACCCAGTCAGATAACATGCCCCTCAGCCCTAAGCACACGAAGCCCTCCCCAGTGCCTCGAATTAGAGAGATTAGCGGCAAGGCACATAACGCGGGGTGATGGAATTTGTCATAATTTGCATTGTCCCGGAAAGATCCGGGGTTGACCGAGCGATGCGTGGTGGGGCCTGTCATGTCCCACGGGCAGGTCATAGAGGAATCTTAGCAGAAATGATTTTTGTGTGATATGTGCATCAGTCACTAAAGCCTCACAACCAATTTGTCAAGAACGCTGAGGTCGCAGCATTCTGCCCCGACACAAAGGAGCGGCATGGCGTCGCCACAGCAACGATGCCGCAGACTGCCACGAGTCGCTTTCTTTCGACATCGACACCGTTTTTCTTTAAATATATTATGTGTTGAAAAATATGCAGTCATCTTAATGATTTTTTTACATAAAACATCTGTATGCAGTGAAATTGATGTGCTAGTAATATTTTCCAATTAGGGAAGTCAGACGTTTGGGGTCTAAGAAGGTACTGGTTGCGGAACTGAATGTTTAGGGCTCTTTTTTTGCGTTGTGGTACAACTCATCTCCTGAGCCTTCACACCTGACCTTGTTCACACTCCAAACGGGCCGGATGGAGGAGCGCAAACGGAGTTAATCAGCACCAGGTCCACAAAAGCCATCGTGACGGTGTTACTTGTCCATGCAGGCGTCTAGGGACGCAGACACATCAAGCGTAGGGTAGCGGGGAAGCCGCGCGTGTTCAGCGGCGCGGAGCGGACGCATTCCTGCCTTAGCCAGCCTGCTAGCTCATCTGCGAACCTGCCTAATGTCATCTCCACACATTTCTTCCCAAACGTATCCGCGAAGCCGTTCATAATTCCTCAGTACTAAGAGGATGCAGGAAACGCTGAAGGATGTCCAATCCGCTGGCCTGCCCTGGTGCAGGGTGCCTGGCTCCCTCTGTCGCCGTGTAACACTGATTTTGGGTGACAGTTGTGCATATATGGGTTAGTGTAGGAGCAGAGCGCTGACAAGGAACCTGAGGGAATAACAATGAAAGCCGTTTTGAGAGGGATTCGTCGAGGACCACTTTTGAGGAAAGTCTTGTATTTATCGAAATGAGGTGTTGGAGGATGAGCGTGTCCTTGGGGTGTAGCTCCCCATGAGGCTTTCCCTCAGGTCCCCTGCCGAGATGTGAGCGTCTATGAGCGTGGTGCTGCAAGAGCCCACAGACAAGAACCTGAGGAGCCCACAGACAAGAACCTGAGGAGCCCTCAGACAACTGAACCTGGGATCACAGGCCTGGCAAAGTGGGGACACTGAAAGCGTGAACTGCGTGTGCAGTTGCAAATCATTTAATCTTCTCACGTCCTATTTATTTCGTATATCTAAATAATGCAGAAATCCCATGAAATTTGCATAAATGGCATAACAATTAATTCAGTGGCTTTAATTAAAGGATACAGGATATTGGAATTAGAAAAGATTTTTCCTCTATGCTTCCCAGACTACGCACTGTCCTCAAACATGACCTCATACACATGTAAAGCACCTTTAGCCCATTTCAGCTTCAGGATGTAGTCATTTATTATTCCCTATTACACTCAACAGAAGGAAACTCTTTTAACTGTAAACCAAAAGCATTGTCTGTGCTTACCTTATAATATCATATTGTGGCTTAGAGTGGTCAAGCAGTGTACACAGAGTTTTTGCCCCTGAAACCCTGGCTTTAATTATGTATGAGGGTTCGATGGGGGTGGGGGGGGAGAGGGCCATTAGCATATCTTATGGTGCCATGATGCCTTTTTCCCCTTACCGTGTCCTTGGTCTGAGAGTGTGAGTTGACTGTTCATCAATAGCGGGTCACTTTAGCCTGCACTGGACCTGCCTGGACGAGGCTGCAGTGCCCACCTCCATCCCGGCCCGCAACACCCTCAGCAAAATCTTTAAAGTCACTCCCCTCCCCCACCCTCCGGTTTCCCCGAGTCGGCCGTGCCTCGCCGGGTTCCTGCGGCGGACGGCCGGAGCGCACCACCCGTGTCGGGGGCATGCGCGAGACGTCCTCGCAGGAGGCGGAGCCGCGGTCAGGATGGCGGGCTTTTGACACATCGTTGGCTTTAGGAGAAGCGATGGTGTTTAAGCCACAGAGTAGTCGATACAGCGGCAGGCTGAAGCACGCATCTGATTAACGCTAAGAAAACAGAGCGTGGTCCAATAGGGCGGAGCTCTGTGGGTTCTGCTGGAGCAGCTGGAGGTCGGATGAATCTCCATAATCGTGGACGTACACAAGAGCACATACTCAGGGTGGTGTTTTAACCATACGTACACAAGAGCACATACTCAGGGTGGTGTTTTAACCATACGTACACAAGAGCACATACTCAGGGTGGTGTTTTAACCATACGTACACAACAGCACATACTCAGGGTGGTGTTTTAACCGTACATACACAACAGCACATACTCAGGGTGGTGTTTTAACCATACGTACACAACAGCACATACTCAGGGTGGTGTTTTAACCGTACGTACACAAGAGCACATACTCAGGGTGGTGTTTTAACCATACGTACACAAGAGCACATACTCAGGGTGGTGTTTTAACCATACGTACACAACAGCACATACTCAGGGTGGTGTTTTAACCATACGTACACAACAGCACATACTCAGGGTGGTGTTTTAACCGTACGTACACAAGAGCACATACTCAGGGTGGTGTTTTAACCGTACGTACACAAGAGCACATACTCAGGGTGGTGTTTTAACCGTACGTACACAAGAGCACATACTCAGGGTGGTGTTTTAACCATACGTACACAACAGCACATACTCAGGGTGGTGTTTTAACCGTACATACACAACAGCACATACTCAGGATGGTGTTTTAACCATACGTACACAAGAGCACATACTCAGGGTGGTGTTTTAACCGTACATACACAACAGCACATACTCAGGATGGTGTTTTAACCATACGTACACAAGAGCACATACTCAGGGTGGTGTTTTAACCGTACATACACAACAGCACATACTCAGGATGGTGTTTTAACCATACGTACACAAGAGCACATACTCAGGGTGGTGTTTTAACCGTACATACACAACAGCACATACTCAGGGTGGTGTTTTAACCGTACATACACAACAGCACATACTCAGGATGGTGTTTTAACCATACGTACACAAGAGCACATACTCAGGGTGGTGTTTTAGCCATACGTACACATGCCATCAGTAACGTGTACAAACTGTTTGCGTGGAGAAAAGATGGCGGTGTGGTATTGTCCAGGTGTGACTACACTTTAGGGCGTCCGCTGTACTAGCTTGCTGTTGAAAGCAAATCCACCTCATTCTTTTTGTGTCCTGTGGTCTGAAGTTGATCTTTTGAAAACCATTGGTGGTTATAGGAAGTTAAATGAAATATGCAATTGTTTGACCTCTATGAATATTAATAGCCTCCCCCGTGCCCCATTAAAAATGCACGGGGCATCGTGGCTGCTGATCAGGTTTTTGGACGCCAATGCAAATTGGACTGTCTCTCTTGTCAACAGGGAAGATGAATAATGTAGTTGTGTTGTATATTCAGGGACATGCCATTGACAGTCAATTAACAAGTTTGATTGGTGTGTGAACTCATTCTTTTGAACTGTTAATTTTATGCAAATAGCATTCCCGCTTGTTCTCCTGCTCTCTCAAGCGCAGGTTCACCGTGAAAGAGCCCCACTCCTGCCCCTCAGCCAGGGGTAACCTGAGCTAGGCTCTTAATAATTGATCATTACGCACCTGTTTGCTAAAGCTGTGGGGGCTTTTTTTTTTTTTTTATGACATCAACCGTGGAGGCTCTCTGTGGCCTCTTTTGATATTCAAATCGACAAATAATATCCCCCCCCTCCCCCCTTTTTTCCAAAATGTGAAACGCCAAATCGTTGTCAAAAAGCTGGCTTGCCGAGAGATCCTTTGCTCCATGTCCGACCTGATCCACGATTCCGTGGCGGAGATCTGATTCCACTTGATGGCTCGTAAATGGAATGTCAATGACTATTTGTTGCGGGCGTCCCTGTGACACGCGCAGGTTGTGCCCGAGTAGATGTAGCGCTCCCACGCTTTGCCAAATAATGCTCACAGGTAAATGATCCGATGATTGATCCGGCGTGTGGAGCCGAGGTGCTGCCCCCTCCCCTCCCCTCTCCGCCGCAGCCCCGGTAATTTGGAACAGCAGAGGCAGATGCTGAAGATTCATCAAAGTTGACAAGTGAACCCAGGAGCTAGGAATCATGGGAAACCCATATGACTGTGGAAATTGATGTGACTGGTTCGACCCTCCAGCAGAGAACATTTCTGTTGTTGTTCTGTTGTTTTCAAAAATTGCATTTCAACCTTTGGTGTTATTGCGGGTGGGCGGCACGGTCGAATTTCCAACAGCTAGCAGCAAACAGCTAGTTAAAGTTTAACTTGCATATGACATTGTGTTCTAGTTCAGATTTACAGTACACCAGGTGATAGTGTGCGGGGCTGTTTGGGGGGGGGTGCTGGTCGAAGCTCAGCATCAACACTTGGGCTTCCGTCTTAGCCTGGTAATCTGGTTTGGAAATGTTATCCCCGTGTTTGTATGCTAATCGGCTAAAGACCTTGTTTCACGAGATGCATCAATTGATTTGGTGTGCTGTGATCCCTGCAGAGGTCACCGTCCTACCCACGCCCCCCTCCCTGCTAAGTACTTCCCCCGAGCTCCAATTAACACCATGTCACCTGCAGCTATTTACCCTGACCACTGCACTCACACCTGGCTTTTATTTGTTCAGCGCAGCAGCCGCCCGTCTCTCAGGGCCTGACCCGTCCGGTGCTCTTGCATAGCTGATAGCATTGATTGCTATTGGATTTTCAGGGTGAGGATTACTGGGCCAAGGAACTTTGTCAGAAGTTTTTTTTTTTTTCTTCCTCCTTTTCTCCCCCTTGGCTTCTCGGCTAATTATCAAGTTGCTAATTGCGTTTATGAAGTACACACACAGGCTCATGTTTTCACTGACGGTGTGAAGCATGAATTATTGGTGTTAAGCTAACATATAAGGTGGAACTTGTTAATTGACGCTACTAATCAAATGGAGCGTTTTCTGATCTCACAACTTTGTCATCCACGATGAATTATAACGTTTTAAAACCAAAGGAATTAGCTGCTTTGAGAGATATTGGTTCTGTGAGATGGTAAAGCGTAACCTGTGTGGTTGCCACACGTCCTTCTCTCTAAAAGGTTCATCCTTCTAAATATCTCGCATGTAAAGTGCTGCATGTCTCGGATCCAGAATTATGTGACTGAGTTGAAGTGTGGGATTGATTTAAAAAGGGATTGATTCTCCATAATCTGTCAAATTTGTGAAATTGTGTTGCCTTTTGGCCAACTTCTATTGTGAAACCTTAAACAGGCTTATTGAACACTATAGCCGGGGACTTTTAAACAGAGACACCGCGCGTATGTATGCTGAGCACGCAGCGTTCCTGACGGGCGGACGGTTTTGCGCTGCAGGTGGACGATGCGGTGTTCTGCGCCGGGCAGATCGCCCTGCTGCCCTGCACCATGAAGCTGCTGGCAGGCGGTGCGGAGCGACAGGCCCGGATGTGCTACGCCCACGCTGACCGAGTGCTGGGGGCTGTGGGCCCGGGCCTCACCCTGCACCACACCCTGCAGGCTCACTGCTACGTCACACGCCGCGCACACATCCCTGGTGCGAGGAGGGCCTGGCGTAGCAGACCGCTGGACGAGCACCACCAGGTAAGCACCAGCTACTCCGCCGGTCCGGTTGTGAAAGGAATCAGGGTGGAGGGTTTTTTTTTTTTTTCTACACGCTGTCGTCCCTGAGCCGACTGTGACGTCCACGCTGTGGTCTTTGATTTGGAGGGATTAAATGACCGGCTAACCTGCGATTTGAAGTGGTGACGCGTCCTGGAATGTTGGATGCATAGCCACCATTTACGGAGAAGGGGAGGGGTTAACCCTGATGGAATTCACTGCACTGTCTGCCAACTCCTGGTGAAAAGGGGCACAGAAGTGTCTCGTATTTACCCCGGACGAGCGCTCATGAAAAGTTGATGTTCTGGGAAACGCTGGTGTCTTTGATAATATGGAGCCTGGCACAGAGGCAGATGTCTTTCTCAGAGTCTCCTTAATCTCCCCCCTAGAGCTGCACCGAAAGCCCAGAGCAGCTTAGCCCCCCCCCCCCCCTACCCTCCCGCTCCGCAATCACCCGCTCCACATGGTTAATAAAAGCCGCCAGCTCCTCCTCTGCTCCGCACCTCCTGCGGTAATCTGTGGAGTCTAGGGAGCAGCCCGGCGGGCTCTAAATAGAGGAACTACTGACACCACGTCCTGGCTGTCTCCCGGCCTCCACCCGGGGGCCTCCACCTGGGGGGCCTCCACGCTGACCTCCGCAAACAGGTCTGAAGCGATGACAGGACGGAGGGCCGAGGGAAAACAGACGCCTCCCTACAGGTGGCCTGCTGCTTTAGCCACTGTCATTTATGTTTGTCGCCGAGGGACAAAAGTATGAAGCAGTTCAGGTCTGAGTTAGAGGGTATGGGAGCAAAGCCATCCGCGGGGTTTGCCCCGCAACCTGGCCACCTGTTCACTGTTTAGCAACACTCCGACCCACACTCCTGGTCTGGAAATTACCATAAGTGTGTGTGTATTTGAACATGCATGTTTAAAAGAAATAACCACAGCCCCCTTTTTCTGAGTTGTACAGGAATAATGTCCCACTGCCAGCAGGTAAAGGCTGTGTGTGTGTGTGTGTGTGTGTGTGTGTGAGTGTGAGTGTGTGAGGTGGGAGTATAGGGGAGGGGGGAGAACCAGGTTGTGTGGCCAGCTCAATTTTTGCTGCCGATTACTGAACGAGCTCCCCTAAAGTGGCGGGATTATGCAAAGTGCCCGTGCTAATTTGAAGTCAATTTAGCGCAATTTAGCGCTGGTCAAACACAGACATGGGTAGGAAGATGAGTTTATTCCTAATCCCCATCCCTGACGATGTCTGACGGTTATGTTGATGAGCGCACATCTTTAAGTTCAAGTCTTACAGAACAGGTTTTACATTCTTAACTGTATATGTGATGAATCATTAATATCATATCATCCTAAAACAAAACGTGTAGAAGTCATATAAGCCTATAAGCTTTCTCCCCCAACGCTTTTCTTCCTTTCCTGATTTAAGACACGTACCAATAACAGCCACATTAGATGGTGTAATCGAACCACGACAGGGTCGTGCTATATGATTTTTCTTCTGTTTCATCATTCAGGCAAAACAGAAAGCCAATTACTACTTTGTGGTAGCTGTTCTGTATTGACCACTAACGTCTGTATTCATAGCGCGCCCTGTCGCGTTAGCGTGGATGGCTACGTGTGATGGGCTTGTTTTTCTGCGTGCTGTCAAATTCAGTGCGCTCAACTCGTGTTCTGGATTGACAACAAAACATTTAGCACCTTCACCTGCGTGGAGATCCGGGCGATCCGGGCGGAAGGCGCTTCAGTAGAAACATGGCAGTGTCCTCCTCTGCACAGCAGTTGCCGTGCGTTCATAATTCCTCTAATCGGGCGGAGGAGAACGCTCGCAGGGTTAATTGGGAGCACCGCACCGTCGCTGCGTGTGTGAAGTAGTATTTATGGAGTGCGGAGTTTTGCGCACGTATGCGTGTGCGAATGTGATGCTCGGGTTAATCTTATTATTGTGAGATAAGTTGCACCTGTAGGTTGGTATTAACTTTATTGTACTCGGCTACTGCAGTGGTGTGTGCATGAAACCATGCGACCTAAAGTTCTCTACGTTCAGACTTTCGTGCGAAGTCTGTTCGACTGCATATGTGCGGGTGCTGCAGGCTCCACCCACGCTCTGCTGCACGAGGTGTTACCAACATCAACGCGCTCCTGTTCCCGCGCTTCTCCTGCTGTTCCTGGGGGATCGCTGCGCCCAGGGCCCGGCACATAGGACGGGGCGGGGATGGGGGGGGGATGTGCCCCAGAGGCAGCTTGGCTCCGCGTTACGCCAGTGACCAGCCCTGCAGGCTGGAGGTGGGTGGGGAGCAGGGGGGGAGAGGGGCCTGCAGCAGAGCCACTGTGCCTGCCTGACGAAGGCCTCCTGCTGGGCAGGAAATGTAGGGGAACTGCCTAAGCATCCCGGCCCCATCAGCTCCCTGCTGCTCCGCCGCTTTACACCAGCTCCTTATTATGGTGTTTACTGTTCGGCTCACGTGCCTCACCCCCCCACCACCACCGCACGGTGTCGGATAGACTTCATACACTCCAGAGAGAGAGAGGGAGCAGAGAGAAGGCAAGAGAGGGGGAAAACAAACACGGCTCGCGTTGGTCAAAACGCAGCATGCGGTCCCTGCCGCGTGTGCACGGGAGAGAGGGCAGGAGACAGCCCAGCGGGTGAGCAGGTTCACCAGGGCAGGCCGCAGTGAGCTAATAGATTGATGGTGGCCTTAAAGGGGCCACTCTGATCTCGGACACACTCCGTCCAGGAGCTCCCAGACACACTCCGTCCAGGAGCCTCCCAGACACACTATACATCAACATTTGTCACCTCTTTTTTTTTTTTTTATTGGATTAATCTAATAAAAGGGTTTGTAGTCGAGGGCCACATGGGGCGGACAAGCGTTTCCACAGCCGTCTGTGGGGCTGTAATGATGTTGTGCTGTGGGCCTCCACATAGCTGGGTGGGGGGTGTTTGACTCGGGCTACTGCCACTTCGGAAACCCTGTAAAATAATGAACTAAAGGCAAGGCAGGAGCGAGTGAGAGTTGATTTAACTGCTCATGACGACGCAGCGTAAACCCAGTTTGGAAAGTTTGGGCTGTTTTGAAGGTGAGTCCTGTGAGGGTCACGCTGGTGCCCTGCAGCTGTGTGCTTGGAGGCGGGTGAGACATGGCCTCAGGGCTGCAGCCCTGCCCCCTCCACAGTTACTCCGCCCCCTCCACCCCTGTCACTCAGTGACTATTGACAGCCATTGAACTCGAGCCCTGCAGCATAACACCTCATGCACGTGAAGTGCTAACCTCACACTTATCACAAGTGAAAAAATGTGTGCAGCACTGTCAGAGTGCTAAGAGCAGATAAAGCATCTGAATTAACCCCACAACATTCTCTCTCTCGCTCTCTCTCACACACACACACACACACACACGCATGGACACCCCTGTACGTGCTCACACACTTGTATTGTTTATTTGTGGCCTTGCACTCAAAGAGATGTGTTGTCGATTTCTTGCCAATACACAATTAGGCCCCTGCTAAACTTTAATCTCGAGGTAAGTGGCGTATTCATGCAGACGCTAGATTGGGTCATATTGGGCGGGGGGGGGCTGAGATGTTCCTGCTCCTGTCACTGACTTTTCTCTCAGGGTGCGTTTTTGAGTGAGCCTCAAAATAAAGTGTATGTAACCTGTCATTACTCTTCACTCCCGAAGTGGGATGTAAGTGGATGAAAATTGATCCAGCAAATTGAAAAGGAGGTTAAGTGTTTTTGCCCTATCGACTCCAGACAAAATGACTGTTTTATAAAATGCTTATTTCTCTCCCATTAGCAGATGAGTCCGCCTCAGTGTTATTTTGGGGGCACATTGTGTTGGACGCAAGCAGAAGACGCTTCAGAGGTGATAATGGCACCCAGACAAGAGAAAGGAGATTTTAACTCTATAGATTACCTCATTTAAAGCCATCACGGCCGCTTTCTAACAGAGGTGTGTCGTGAAATGGTGTAAAATGGCCCCTGCAGGTCTAGCGGGCGCCCCTGAAAATGGCCTCCGCGGAGAAGGATTTTCTGTGTGATGGTTTTGATGTCTTTGAGGGGTTTTCTACATGCGATACGTATCTGACAAAGTATAACACAGTGAAGCTCTTACAAAATGCTCATGTCTCATTTCTGCATCTGGTATTTGGTGAGTAACTTGTGTATTGACTGCTTTACCAAGCGGGCGTGGGTGTTGAGTGAGGGCTTTGCATGGGTGTTTGACCCTGTGCGTGCTGTCGTATAGGTGCCCCGCTGCGGTGTGGAGGAGGTCCTGGCTGCTCCTCTAGAGGTGGCGGTGGTTCCCTCCTTACCCCGAGGAGCAGCCGTGGAGCTGCACGTCATGGCGGTGCGTGACGAGCCCACGCGCAGGACCTCCGTCCAGCAGACGCGTGAGGCGCTCGGCTGCGCCCTCTGCTGGCAGGTGCTGCAGGACAGCAGCGGGCGATATGCCAGCCTCTCCCTGAGCGTGAGCCCGGCCGGCCCCAGCGAGGCCCCGGGGCCTGGGCACACGGAGGCCCTCCTGCAGGCCCTGGGCTCCTCCCTCCAGCAAGCTCTGGAGAGCGTGGGGAAGCCTCTATCCCCTTTATGCGCCAGGATCTTCTACCAGGACAGCAGCGCATTGGCCACTGGACTCTGTGCAGGTAAACATCCTCACTCAGCACTCTGAGCAATGCCTCTACATTTCACACGTTATACAGACTTCATAGCTGCTTCCATGTAATAACGAACCCAGGGCAATATTCTTGTACATCTCGACTGATGTGAATGTCTTTCTTATTGTAGGCAGCCATATACAGTATATCTCCTTTATTTAGAAATGGTTCACAAGGATCCATGAAGGATTCTTGTTAAATGATCCCACATTCTGTTCATGGCTTTCATGATCCACTTCAAGAGAAACCCAGGACGTTTCCTTAGAATAAAACTTTGATAACGTCCCCGGAGAGCTCGTGTCCCGAGGAAAGGACGGCACAGGCATTCATCAACTTGACACAATTGTTGTCTTCCCTTTGAAACAATCAATTAGTGTTTTGAATACAAGCCAGCTCTGAGATTTCACTGTCAGTTTCAGGCCTTGCTGTAACTTGTTATTGTGGGAAATGAAATTATGGCCACGGATGAGGAATAGAAATGAGGACAGTCTTGTCTGGGTGTCTAGACCACACTATTATTATTTGTTTCTCAGAAGTATGCATTGGTGGTGATAGTATACTGTATAACAAGCAGCACATATTTGGAAAACATGCCATATTCTACAAGGGCACAGATTTTACTAAACAGTTTCTTTGAAAGGACGTGGTGTATAAACACAATCTGCATCCTGGTGTCATAGCAAGAGCCCCGTGTTCTGGCTCAGAATAAGTACCACATCTCCCACCACTCATGCCACATTTCAATTGTTTTTTTTTTTTTATTTTCAATTGTCTTTTCTCTCCCTGGCATTGACTTTGACATCATCAAGTGAGCATATGGTATTGTTCTGCTTTATCTTAGCACTCTTAGCTTTCAGCCCTCATATTGAGCTGTGGGGGCGGAGCTATCAGGCCCCGTCTGCTGTAGATGTGTTAGACATATGTTGCACATGCTCGTTGTTATGGCGTCTGTAATCTGGGTCATGTGGAGACACTTCCCCAGCTCCCCCAGTCCTGCTGACTTGCTTGTGTTCTATTTTCATATTCAGTTTCCTTCTACTTTTGTCTAGAGCTTAATGGTGCAGATGTGTGAAGCAAATTCACGCACGCACACACACACACATGCATGCAAACGCCCACGCGGGGTGGAGGCGTTCGCGGCGAAGCTGCTATTCTGCTTCGGCTGATGCTGCCCCTGCGTCTACACCCGTCGTCTGGACCTCCGTCCGCGCCGCTGCTCCTCCATCGCCTCAGCGGGCCGCTTTCACGGGCCCATGCTTGTTAATGGCTGCGCCGTTTGCCAGTTGATTTGAAACAGTTTGAGGTGCGCCGTAGCGTGGCTAAAAGCCGCCGGCCCAGGGCGCTGTCGGCAGTAAAAGCCTCGACCGGCCCAGAGGCGCCGGCACTCACACAAAAATCAGCACGATTTTGGGCCGATTCCCAAAAACTCAAAGCTACAAAGACCCAAGCAAAAAAAAAAAAAAAGATGAATGTGTAGTTTCATTGTTTCACAGTTTCAAAGTTGTTATCGAAGTTGCTGTCACTGGTGTGACAGGGACAAAGCTGGTATTGATTTAAGAGGATGTTTGCAGGTTTCGCTGCTCTGAGATGCCTGAGCTGTCTGCTGTGCTCCTGGCCCACTGCTGATGCGGGGGCTGTTGTGATGTCAGCGCTGACTGCGTAATTAGGGGTCAGAGGGAGAACCCTAACAGTGTCAGCACTACGGCAAACTCACTAGTTTCCTTTTTGTCCTTCGCTGTTTCAATGATGCATGTTTAGGCCAAAAGAGAATACAGAGTACAAAATGCCCTGGGGTGGAGTGACTGGGTGGAGTGGCTGGGTGGAGTGGACCTTTTGGGGCGATTGATTTGTGTGTAATATTGCCTGGTACAGAGCAGGGGACTCTCTGTTGATCTCAGGAGGACTCGACTTCCCAGGGTGCACCTCATGCTAGGATGATAGTCACTTTTTACCTACAAAATGAAAAGACGTCCTCTGCTCATCAGTTTTGTTTTAGTCACTGCACGGTTGAGCTAATTACCCAGCACGAGCTCTTTGAGGCTTTGGATGACCCGGTGCTTCTGGTCTTAATTAGAGGGCCATCAGCTCACACAGAAAGAAGCGTTCACGTTTCTGCTCCCCATTCCCTCCACTCATCCCCTCCTGCCACTCCACCTCTGATGGTGTTCACATGTACCGTAGTGCCAGTCAGCTGTTTACCACAAGTACACTTTATACACTTATATTCCCCTTTCGCCCCTTTCATGGTACGAGGTCACACAGGTTTACATAATGAAACAGGAGTTGGAAATATCCAGCGGTTTTGACTGACATCATCTTGGATGACTGTGGACATACCTGCACCTGAAGGCGAGGATTCCACCAACGGACAGAACACAGATGCCACCCTGCTAATGAGCGGAACAGCCAGTGACATCCAGCCAGCCAATGAGTGCGCTTGTCACCAATTACCCAGTGTGAAGCAGGCACAAACGAGGATGCAGATGCATGCCTGAAGTAAACCGAGAGACTGCTGTCAGAGGGATCTCAAATGTCCACTGTAGACTCAGAATAGCTTCCTCCATGCTCCCCGGAGCTAATAGGTCCCCTTACCATGGCCTGTGTGTGTGTGTGTATAGTTTCATGACAGCTGTTTTCTCCCTGGTATGAAGGTGCAGCTCTGGAGTAGCTGGTAAGAGGATTTAGTACAGAGTCCCTCCAGCATGGTTCCCTTAGGTGGCTCAACCCCAGACAGGAGAGCATCTCAGGAATAAGGCTACTTTGTATTTGCACACTATGATCTGTGTGTGTGTGTGTGTGTGTGTCTCAGGGCTGGAGGCCTGCTTGGACAGTGTGCTCGGTGTGAAGAGACCGGCGCTGGTTCGGGTCCCTGTGCTGGAGCTGCCTGACAGTTGTTTCTTCCACATCTCCTGCTGGCTCAGCGTCTAGCTGAGGGCAAACGCCAGACGCTCTGACCCCGCGACCCCTACTGGACCCAGGAGACACCACTCACCAGCCTGCTGCTCAGTGGGAGAGCCTGTGCGCAGGACATGCAGAGACAGAGAGCTATGTCCCACAAGCCAATCAGAGTGCCAGTAGCAGCTCTGTCTGTTTCTTATTGTTTATACAAAAATGTAATAAATGCTTTTTACACAGACTGTTGTGTATGTGATGGTAGAGTGTATTTGGAGTGTGCATGTGATGGCAAAGTGTAGTCAGGCTGCGTGTATTTTATGGTAGAGTGTGTTCCATGTGTGTGTCTGTACCAGTAGAGTGTGTTCCATGTGTGTGTCTGTACCAGTAGTGGTTCCATGTGTGTGTCTGTACCAGTAGAGTGTGTTCCATGTGTGTGTCTGTACCAGTAGAGTGTGTTCCATGTGTGTGTCTGTACCAGTAGAGTGTGTTCCATGTGTGTGTCTGTACCAGTAGAGTGTGTTCCATGTGTGTGTCTGTACCAGTAGAGTGTGTTCCATGTGTGTGTCTGTACCAGTAGAGTGTGTTTCATGTGTGTGTCTGTACCAGTAGAGTGTGTTCCATGTGTGTGTCTGTACCAGTAGAGTGTGTTCCATGTGTGTGTCTGTACCAGTAGAGTGTGTTTCATGGATCCAGCGTGTCAAGCAGTGAGTCCCTCCAGCTGCCTGCAGAGAGCTCACTGTGAGGCCTAGAGCCCAGGCCTGCGGAAAGCACCCACATGTCCCACTGCAGAGGGTGTCTGACCAGGGGACCAGGGGCACAAGGGCACAGGGGACCAGGGGTAGAGGGGACCAGGGGTAGAGGGGACCAGGGGTAGAGGGGACCAGGGATACAAGGGACCAGGGATACAAGGGACCAGGGGTACAGGGGACCTGGGGTACAGGGGACCAGGGGTACAGGGGACCAGGGGTACAGGGGACCTGGGGTACAGGGGACCAGGGGTACAGGGGACCAGGGGTACAAGGGACCAGGGATACAAGGGACCTGCCGCTGCCCCTCTCTCACGCTCATCCTCTCTCAAGTCTCTCTCTTTTCGGAACGAGGACTCCGCAGAATTCCGACACTGTTTCGTCTCTGTGTGACAAAGGCGCTGCTTCTCTTATGCCTCACATGTGAGAAATGTGTTATTATTGTGTAATGGCCTATCAGAGACAAGCACCTGAAGAGATTACATCTCTTTATGCCCTCTATTGATTCTCGATTAATAGGAGAAGGCTACAGGGTGAGCTCTCTTAGTGAGGGTGTGTCTGTGCTTGTGCTTCTGATGGGGTTCAGTAAAAACACAACTATTATCCATTTCTCCTGGAACATTTATTTCTTGAAGATCATGAACCGTATTGATGTTCTGAAATGGACTGGCATTCATCTTCACTCAAGCTTCTCTGAGGTTTTTTTGTGGCTTTGGATGACTACATGTTAGCAGCTATTGATCTCTTTCTTTCTCTGTTTATTTTCAGTTGTAAACAATAAAATGGAGATCACAACTTAACAGATGGACCTATTGGAAAGGGAACAAGCTGTTGACCCACACATAATGCTTATATGTATACATGTGTGTGTGTGTGTGTGTGTTTGCCAACTTATTTACAGTTTAGATAGAATCTGAAGTGCCTTACAAGCAGGCTATGCCCTTTTGTTTCCACATATGGATCAGGACTGTTCTTTGGCTAACCGTTTTAATCCACACTGAATTTGTTATAGGAACTATAGGAAGTTGCAATAGTAGGTTGACCTGATAAATGTATTCAGTTCATAATTAGCTAGTAATTCATTATTGCTACTATTATTGCTACCCATAAGTACACTGTTCTTTTCACACATAAAAAGAACAAGTGTTTGGCAGGATCCGGCACTGAGCAGACAGTGGCGCCATACGCGCCTGTTATAATTGTGTTATTGTTGTTTTATGACTGATAATGATGTTTAACAATCACACCATGAATATGTTTATTCCTGCAAACTTAAAAGTTTAAAAATCACAATAGGAATATTTTAAGTACAAAAGAGTGAGGATTTGATATATTAAGTGGAGAATGGTGCCCTCAAGTGGTTATATTGGCAATCTTGGCAGTAATAAATATAATAGTATTGGTATCAAAACTGCTTTGAATAGTTATTACAATTTTCTCTGGTGTTAGCAGTTTCTGTCAGGAAGTGGTACACGACTGTAATATAACAAGACCAGCCATTTATAATCTCTGTAAAATCACTCAGTATTGTTTCTGTGCATCTTTGTCAGCTGCAGATTCACATTATCCCAACAAAGCACATAATGTTATCTCTTCCAAACATCCAGGGAAGAATCAACAAACTAATATTGTATGTAATGATACATTTATTGCATATCAAAGCAGCTTTTTCAAGTGATATTTTAAGTCCCCTCAGGCCTTTGATAGCAAAGGAGAACTGAATAGCTATATCAGGATATTTCTCTCACAGTTCAAAATGAAACCTGGGCTGAATTCTATTTGTTAAAACCCAAGAAGTGCAAAATTAGCCAAATACACATGCTACTATGCATCTTTTTACCTTAACTTCATTTCTTAATTCCTTCCACGGCTCTCTTTGTGTATACTGCCATCTGTTGGACGGGATGTTTTGATCAGTGGAACTTCGGTAATGCAGTCTGTTGGCTGTACGGTGTATAATGAACAAAGTATACAATGTAGAAGTATACATTTGCAGTTACTTGACTTAACTCAAATGTTTATTAGCAGGCTGGATTATAAAGTGGCCATGTTGGGCATGTTTGTCACTCCACTGCTGCGCTCCCTTCACTGGCTTCCTGTGGCTGCTCGCATTCAGTTTAAAATTCTGATGCTTGCCTACAAAGCCAAAAAATGGACCAGCTCCTCCATACCTTATGGCAATGGTCAAAAGTCGATCCGCACCTCGAGCCCTTCGCGCTTCAAGTACGGCTCGGCTTGACCCGCCATCCCTCAAGATTCAAGGAAGACACGCGACAAGATGCTTCTCTGTCCTGGCACCCAGATGGTGGAACGAACTTCCACTGGCTGTCCAACAGCGAACTCTCTCGCGGTTTTCAAACGCAGACTGAAGACCCATCTCTTTGTAAAGCACTTATAAGCACTAATCAACTGAAGCATTGGTATAAAGCGTAATTGCACTTTATCTTTAGGAACACTATAGTATTGCACTATACTGCATGTAGTCTTGTAGGTATTTCAGTCTTGCTAGGTATTGCACTGTCTAATCTTATATTTTGTTGTCTTCTTTCTAGGCATCAGCACTAGCAACGGTTTATGGCAGTGCTTGACCTCAAGTAGTTTGGACTTAAACCTGTTTATACTAGATAGAGATGCATATTCTGACTGAACACAGTACTTTTGTAAGTCGCTCTGGATAAGAGCGTCTGCTAAATGCCGTAAATGTAAATGTAAATATATTTATGGTTTTACAGTGTGAGGCTACGTGACAGCTTTAAAATTAAGAAATGGAGTTTGAAATTACAAGTCAAGGAAACTTCAAACATCAGTTAAAAAAAGTGTTTATACGCAATTCCACACAATATCCCACGTCACTCAAAATTGGATTGAGCCTGTAGCTCTGTACCAACCTGTATGAAATCAGTTTTTAGATATCCACAAATATACAACATATTGTTATATGAAATGCACCTAAATACTGTTACCTATGTTATTACATGTATTAATAACATTGCTAATAAATACAATTAATAAGAATACAAATAGTATAGAAACATGTGAATGCACACCTGTTTGTTTAGACTTTGTTTGATTAATATTAAATATGATTCATAAACAACTGATACAGTTATTGTTTTTACTGTTGTTTTTGCTTAACATATAACTGGGACATTTTGAAAGGAATTTGCATAATTTGTATAATATAATCTCGTGCATAATATCTCAAATTCTGTACTATAATTAGAGGCATAGGTCCCCCTCTGCCAAGGACACTGTGTCTTCAATGCTTAAGGAAAATGAATCCCACCGTTGAATAAAAATGAGAAAGAGTCTCACACAATAGCCCATGTACTATTTTATTTGGCAAAATGTAACCCGTCCAAACCTAAGATCTACATTTGCCTTGAAAGAAGCTCCATCCTATTACCCTCTAAAACTATAAACAAAGGGCCCTGGTGTTAGCTTTCAACATTTTCTAACGCAATGGTCCTTTTTGAAACGTTAAATCACATGCAAGTAGAAAATGTCAGTTTTAGTGTTGTATTAACGATCGAATAGCTGCGTTTCCGGACTTTTATTTTGAATATATGAACAATAGTGCGTACCACGGCTAGCTTCACTATGTACGTTAGTAGGCTCACACATGTTAGCACACAAAGCTAGCTAGCTAATAACGTATTAATGACGTTTAGGTAATATAGCTATATACCTCGGTAACTAGGGTTTGTTTTTTAAATCCATCAACTACGTTCCAGCACACAAACTGGTATGCTGACGGAACGCTGCTGTTTGTTTTAACTCGGCGTTATTTTAGCTTTGTTGTGATAGCTAACCTCTACCTTATTCCATTCAAATAGCTTGGCTAGTAGACATACCTCCGTGCTAACGTACTGCCGGGGTGGGCTAGCTAGCTCTCTCGCTGCCTAACTTATTTACTGTTCGCGTTTGCTTTCCTCTCGCTGAATTATGGATTTCTCCAGGAATTAACTAGGTAGCTGACCAGTGTGTGTTTTTACTTTAATAAACAGCTTATTCGCTTCAGCGTTCTCCAGTTTTTGGAGTGTGTGTAGACATGGAGAAGGACGCGCGGGTGAAAAAGACAGCCGCGCCGTCGGTGTCCCAGATCAACGCGGAATATGTCACCCAGGTAAGACCTTCAGCCTAATTAACCTTTAACACTAACGTATGTGTGTCTGTGCGGATGCATAAGCGGATCCTAGTCTGAGGTAATCTGTTCTACACACGACTAATTGCCTGGATTGCTAGCTAACAGCTAATTAGCCGATGTTCCGGGGCTGATGTCCGTCAACATGAAAGGTTTCTCGTGTAGTTACGTTTTGTCAAATCTGTAAGCACAAAGAAAGTGGACCGCAATATGGGAACCACACAGCTACATATTTTTTTCATTTGGTGAAGTTAATAGTGGTGAAAGGCTAAGTTATGTCGCTCTGATATTCATTTGCAGAGAATCCCGCTAGCACCCTGTTGGTTTGTTGGTGTATATTCACGGTCAGTCGTATTGTAGGTGAATGTTGTGTTTCTGTTTTCTTTTTTACTCTGTTCCATTTCTTAGCTCTCAAACAAATACTGGGCTCCCCATGTCAAGAATAAACTGCCGTTTGCTTCTGAGGTATGGTACACATTCTTAATGTCAGAAAAGTTTGCTAATATGTTCCTGTTGTGGGTCATTATTGATGGGCTTTTACATTTTGAAAGTGATTGGTTTATTGTGATTAGTTTGTTATTTAATTAGCCCAGTTCAATAACTTAAACAGCTTAAATATCATGCATTAGTACACACTTTCATTCAAATACTTAATAAAGAACCTGGATATTATATTGATGTTTCATACCAAAAACATATACTGAAACATCACTGCTCTATGGCAAGCATAAATGTAATGTGTGCATATACGTACTAGAATCTACCTACAGTACATAACAGTGTCGTAAGCAGAATCTCATGTAACCCATGTACAGTGACCCTCAAAGCTTACTCTCTTCTTTCCTTTGTCTTCAGGTCATTGAAGATGTGTATCAGAATGAGATTCTCAAATCAAAGTAGGCCTATGTGTTCTGGGATGAACATGCATAGAAAATAAGTGTTGCTGTTGTCTTCTGGTGGCGTGTTTGAATCTCACTGACAAGTGTTATCAATTTTGTTTTTGTTTTGTTTTCTCTCAGATTTGCAATAAGAAAAATCATGTTGTTGGAATTCAGGTAAATGACAGCTTTTGTCATCTTGTCTTTGGATCTTTGAAGCATGTTATATTCATTTTGTGTTATTGCATTGTATTTTATTGTCTTTAAATGTGTTTAACTTATAGCCAGTACCTTGAGAATTACCTGTGGGTCAACTACAGCCCTGAGGTGTCCAGTAACAGCTACCTAATGTCTATCTGCTGCATAGTCAACGAAAAATTCAGAGAGAATGTACCTGCTTGGGAAGTAAGTGGCAAAAATGAGTGTCAGCTGATCGGTGTTAAGGTCTGTGTTTTGCTGTGTGTTTTGTGCTTCACTGTGGAACGTTGAGACCCTCTTCTCTCTGCTCAGGTCTTTAAGAAGGCGCCCAGCCACTTCCCCTACTTCTTTAAGTGTGTAATGGAGGCATGTCTGAGAGGAGATGGGCTTGGCCTGTCGTTACGGGAACAGACGATTCTGCTGCTCTTCCTTGACCACTGTTTCAACAGCCTGGTTGGTTTCAGTAGCTTCTCCAGCCTAAACCATATATATATATATATTAAACATCCACTAGATGGCACTGCTGTACTGTAGTGTAATCATCCAAAGTCAGATTATTTAGCGTAGACCATGCAATGATTCATTCGATACTGCTCTTACCTTGTATTTCTAAGCATTATTAAATATGAAGATCATATGGTAGCTTATATTTGTGTGGATGATTATATGGCAATACTACCATATATGGAACGTTTGGTGTGGAGAAACAGAAGGTTCCTGTCTGATGCCCGTGTCTGTGCACACAATGTGTTTTTTTTTGCTTCCCAGGAGGTGGATCTGATTCGAGAGCAGGTGCAGCAGCTCATCTCTCTGCCTATGTGGATGGGCCTTCTACCAGTGAGCACTGCAGTACTCCACACACACACAGGCACACTTCATGCACAGCTGTGAAACCTTGCTGTTTAGCACTGGGAGCTGTGTTTAGGATGCATTCTTCATTTCCTTTTTGGTGAATGAAACATAAAAAAAGGCTCTTCTTGCATCAGCTGACATAATTTGTTAAAACATCCAGTACTGTTATTACTGTGGTCAAATTAAGATATTAAGTATCAACACTGCTAAAACTGTGTGATACATTTGAATGTGAAAATTATTGGAATGTGGAAGGCAGGCTAACATTGACTTAAAGGCTTAAATCACTCGTAGATTTATTATTTTTCAAAGAAACCTGTAGAATAAAATTGCCAAAGAACAAATGGGTCTGTTGTGAAGAAAGTCCCTTCAGGAGCTGAGCGGTTTCCTGTTTTAATGACTGGAGTTGCTTGGGTTCTGATAGCACGCCGGGCGTTTAGACTGAATAGAAACCTTTTTTTTTTTTTATTGTAGTCAAGACTCCAGCATGAACTAAAGAAAGTCCCCAAGTTGCAGAAGTTCTGGAACCTAATAAAGAAGAATTATGAGAAAATGGACCCCAAGGCATCTGAGCAGTATGGACCCTCTCCACATTTCATTCTGTCCTCCTCCTTTCCACTTCTCCTCCTCTCTTTCACTCTCCCTCTCTCCACCTCCCTGCCTCCCCTCCTCTGTCACCCAACCTGTTTGGGCAGACAAGGCGAAATGTTTTAACCTGTCATGCGCCTGTGCTTCTGCAGGGCCAGAATGGAGCGAACCTTCCTCTCTGAACTCATAAAGAAGTTCCTCGCTGTGCTCTTGTCTATCACTCCATCAGGTAAGCTTGTGGATAAGTGAGAGTGATTTCTCTTCTCTTCTCTTCTCTGTGATTGAATTCATGACACCAGTTGATTTGGTTTGAGAGTTTGTTTGTGCATTCATTGATTTAGCTATTAGTTTATTTTATTTTCCTGACCCTGACCCAGTTTGCTCATTGGCTTACCCATTTAGAAATACAACGGCAAAGATATTTTTTAAGTTTGCTTGGGGAAAGGCTTATAATAATTGTTGTTGCCCCCACCCCACCCACCCTGAACCCAAACAGCGTAACAGCGTAACAGATACATTTGCATCCATTACCAAATTGAAGTGGATTATAAATTTGTGTAAAGTGGTTTAAGTGCCACTCCATAATGCATGTTGGCATGTGCGAATTTTGAATAGTGGCCCCACCCCGTGTTGCACCTCCTGATTCTGAATTGTGGCCCCGCCCACTCTGCTAGACCTGCCCATCAGAGCTCCCCTCCGATCACGCTCTCTGTAACCACCCGGATCAGCTCCACCCCCTCTACCCAGCACGGGGCACAGCTAGTCATGTGACCTCAGGCTTACGCTCTCCCCTCTCCCTTCCCCAGGTGCCATTGCTATGGAGAAGGTGCACTACTGTGAGAGGTTCATCGAGCTGATGATTGACCTGGAGGTAAGAGCCAGAGGGCAGACGGCCTGGTGGAACTAGCGGCGGTGGTCCCACCCACACATCGGCCTCCACCACCCACACGTCGGCCTCCACCACCCAGCAGCCTCCACGTTTCCTCTGCTTGTAGCGCTGAGCTACAGCCCCTCAGCACAGACCATGAGAGCTCTGCTGTGCAGCACTGACCCCAGCACTGCTTAACGGTGTCTAACACTGTACAGTCCTGAGGGAGCTGCATTACAGCAAAACTACTGAATAGTGCTAGATTACTATCTCTTTTTCTCTCTCTATCATTCTCTCTCTCTCTCTCTCTCTCTCTCTCTCTCAGCTTCAGCCCCTCACATAGGCAGATAATTTATTTGTACATCTACTGTCTTTTTCTGAAAACATGTTGTGTTCTTCTGTTCTGGTACATTGGTGGTAATACAGAATGAATTCACTGCCACTGTCGCAGTCCACATATAATATAACGTACACTGTCATGTCACGAGCAGCTTTGAGATGAGCGTTTTCCCCGTCTCGGTTGTGAGGTGTGGGGACGTATGTGAGTCCTCCTCCTTCGGTCACTTTATGAAATGCGTTGCCCTGAGGCTTGACCCAGCCTGTTGTTCTTGGCAGGCTCTTCTCCCCACCCGACGCTGGTTCAACACCGTGCTGGACGACTCTCACCTGGTGGTCAGCTGCCACCTGTCCAGCCTCATGCACAGAGAGAAGGAGGGTCACCTCTTCTGCCAGGTGGAAGTTAACTGCCACAGAAAAGTTTCCATCTCTGTCTAGTTTTAGGGACCTGTGTTTCATCTCCTTTACTATTCACTTCCAAAGCAATCGTTAATAATGTCTGCATGAAGGGAGATCCTGATATATAGGCCCCACGGTTCAGGGTTCACGCTGTGCCTTTGGGATGAACTGTTCAGGTGTGCTGAATCAGCGGTTTTGTTTCTGTAGTTGCTGGATATGTTAAAATTCTACACTGGCTTTGAGATCAACGATCAAACAGGGATCGCCCTCACCGAGAAGGAGATGACCACGCTCCACTACGATAGGATCACCTCTCTGCAGGTAATTATACTCTCAAAAACCCAGACCCCCAGTCCTGCACGTGCACGGCCACAGCCCCAGCTCACGCACGTGCACGGCCACAGCCCCAGCTCATACACGTGCACGGCCACAGCCCCAGCTCACGCACGTGCACGGCCACAGCCCCAGCTCACGCACGTGCACGGCCACAGCCCCAGCTCGCGCACGGCCCCGCGCACGGCCCCAGCTCACGCACGGCCGCTCTGTTGCCCGCTTCAGTTGGCAGCATCAAAGAGCTGGCTGAGGCAGACTGCACAGTGATTGGCTGTGGTCGCTGCACCTGCTCCCAGCCACATCAAACAGGGCTGCTCTCAGATGCATGGCTGGCAGGGGCGGGGCACCTGGCCTCAGTGTCATCCCCATGCTTCACTAGTGCTTCACATGCTGGTGTATACACACGTGTGGACAGCTACATCAACCAGGCTTGCATGTGTGTGTGTGTGTGTGTGTGTGTGTGTTTCCCAGAGGGCTGCTTTTGCCCACTTCCCTGAGCTGCAGGACTTCGCCCTATCCAACGTGGCAGCGGTGGACACTCGGGAATCGCTCACCAGACATTTCGGCCATCTGAGGTAAGAGGAGATCTCAGTGTGGCTACCACCGCGAGCACGAAGCAGCCCGAGGTGTTTTGGGAGAGGAGAATGTCTGTGGGCTCCTCTGGCTGATCAGCTCCTGGGCCCATCGCCCTTCCTGCCATGACGGCAGCTTTGATGTTCGTAGAGCAGTGCCAGACGCCCCGTGTGCTGACTGCTTTCCCAGGCTGTGGGTGGAAGGCTCTTCTGGTGCTGTATTACCTGCAGTCAGCCTTTCCGGGATGGATTGATTGAATTCAGTGCACATCAAGAGCTCACATATTTGATGATGGTTTAGTACTGTCCCCAATCACTGCAGTTATTCAGTGAGAAACCTGCACTGCACTGTTGCCGTCACAACTGCTGTTGAAAACGGCATGTGGGTAACCTGTCTCAGTAGTGACAATGGGTCTTTTCACCTGTCACAGTTCTGCATGTCCATGTTAGAAGACTTTACTACGCATGGCTGGCTGCAAATAGAATAAACAAAATTCAAAAACCCTAAAATGTATGAAAAGGCTTCCAGCAACACTTTGTTAATCCACATGATGCAACACAGACAGGATGAAATTAAATGAAACATGGATCAATTCTGTTTAATATTTTAGTGTTCTGTATATATATATATAAATAGTTTCTTTTTCCATTATTTTGAACTGAGATTAAATGGCCAAACTTTAAACAGCAAGAAATCCAGCAAGACACACACACACACACACCCCGTCCCAAGACCAACACACACACACACACACACCCCGTCCCAGGACTAACACAAACCCTCACCTCTCCTAGGACTAACACACACACACACACACACACACACACACACACACACACACACACACACTGTCCCAGGACTAACACACACACACATACTCCCAAGACTAACACACACACACCCTGTCCCAGGACTAACACATACACACACACACCCCGTCCCAGGACTAACACAAACCCTCACCTCTCCTAGGACTAACACACACACACACACACACACACACACACTGTCCCAGGACTAACACACACACACTGTCCCAGGACTAACACACACACACATACTCCCAAGACTAACACACACACACCCTGTCCCAGGACTAACACACACACACACACACACACACACCCTGTCCCAGGTCTAACACACATACACACACACACACACACTCTGTCCCAGGTCTAGCACACATACACACATACTCTCTCCCAGGACTAACATACACACACACTCACAGAATTTGAACAAGCAGATGCCAGCAGCTATTGCTCCCAGACATCGCTCATAAAGTCCTGACTATGGGGCACAAGTCAGGAGTCACATTTCAAATCCCTAACGATACCTGCAGCTCGTTTACCCTGCTACTCTAATTCTCTGGGGTTTAAAACACTATTGAAAGCCTTCCTCACAGCCCAGCGCCCGTCCCATTACTGTATTCCATCAGCGGGGCAAGCGACCGTATAGCACCCTGAATTACAACCGTTTACTGAATTGATAAATGGCAGAACTCGGGCCGCTGAACCTGGACTCATTGCGGAGAGATGGGAAGATGGGATGAGCCTCATTAATTTAATTGATTTGCCAGACAATAAACTCTTCAAACAGCTGTTTTGTCAGATCCCGTTAGCACGGTCACTATGAAAAACACAACAGCTTGGAGCGCTGGGGATAGAGAAGGAGAGGGATCTGTGTGGGAGACGTTTTTCTCCATTAAGTGGTCTCTCCCTTTTTTGAGTGCACTGGAGAGGCCGGCACAGAAGACTGCTGATTCTGTTCTTCTCCTCCGGGTGGGCGTGGCCACCGGCAGGGTCTATTTTTACAGTTTTTCTGTCCATATTTATTGTCCCCCTTTCAGTTTCAGCACGTTATGGGCTGATGAAAGCTTTAGGAAAATGAGCCGTGAGCTTGTTTTATCTATTAATAGACGGTTTTAGGCCCTTGTCTGCCTTGTCGGGCTATTTTAGTAGATAAATCAGGCACAGATTTGTCACAGCATTCTTGTCCACAAAGCTGGAAAGCTTGGAAAACTCCACATGTGCAGATCCAATGTAACAAGGCCCGCCCCACCTGAACTGTGGCGCTGAAAGCATGTCATCATCTCTCCAGCACACGCCCTGCATCCCGTATCATCTCTCCACCACACGCCCTGCGTCCTGTCATTCGTGTCCTGCACAGGCAGGACCCAGCAGCTCCCAGGCCAGCCCACAGCTTCAGAGCGCTCAGTGTCCTGCTGAACCTCAGGCTCTGGGCCGTCCCATCCCGCTGGCGTGGTGTCCTGCTGAACCTCAGGCTCTGGGCCGTCCCATCCCGCTAGCGCCGTGTCCTGTTGAACCTCAGTGCACTGCCACGGTTTGTGGAGATCAGAAAAGTGGTGTTAATCAAGATGCGTAGCGTAATGTAATTGGTGTTATGTAGATGTTTGCGTTCCCTAATTAAGGAGGTCTCACGTAAGGGTGTAGCTCACGGCGGGTTAGGATTCCTGCTATGTAAACTGGAGCAAGTCTTGCAGTACCTGAATCCTGCACAGGTGTTAACACCAGGAGTTTGATTTCCTTAAACCAAGTTATTGATGCCGACCTGTTTCTACAGCGACCTGGAGTTGCTGTAGTTGCTGATTTCCTTGTGCAAATGTCACGCAGATATGAAGCTGCACTCGCCCTTAACATGCTTCTCTGTCATCCTGCAGTCCCAGTACCCTCCACCGGGTGGCGTCGTACCTGTGCCTTTTACCAGAGCTTCCAGAAGGAACTGACACATCCTATGACAAAGAGATTCTCTTGGAGCTTCTGGTAGGTTTTGAAGCAAAACACATCCCTCATTTTATCAGGCAGGGCATAAAAAAAATCCCGATTTGTCCACACTAACGGCTTCCCAGCAAACACATCAGTGCATGTTTTTATTTGTTAATATTTTGTGTGGTGTACTGAATGTCCATTAATTTATGATGTTGACCTTGAAATGCATATTAAGTTTTGTTGGCTCCTCGTGTTTGCAACCTCATCAAGTGTTGCTGTTGCTGCCTGAGCGTGTGAGTAAGTGCAGAGGGAGGAGGGCAGCATGGAGGCCCCGCCCCCTGCACCTCCTCATGTGGCCGAGCCCCTCCAGGAGCACACGCCCTCCTTAAACATGTTGCTGCAGTCTTTAGCGCGTCACACTTTGCCCTACTCTGGCTGTAATTACACCAGCTCTCCTCCAGGGGTCCTGGGCGGAATTGCCATAATTAACTCACCGTATTGTTGGAGCCGATTGAAGTGGTCCGGGTTACTCACAGCGACGGAAAGATTTGGCCTTGGTTAAATGTGTGTGCTGTGGGCAGTGGAGAAGATAGAGCAGGCCACACAGGCAATAAAGCATTTAATTAAGCTGTAAGAGGATAAGCGTGGTGCCACATTCCCTGATTAATTCATTTTATTTTATAAACGCATTGTCCCAAGAGAAGCACTGAGCGCTTTTATTTTTTAAGGACTTTCATACTTTCATAATGGAGGTGTCATCAGAAGTGTCCTTATTGATGGACACATCATCTCATAAATGCAATAAAGGTGAATTACCACAGTTGATTTATATACATTTTCATTTGATTGTTTTGTGAAAACCTTACAAAAGTGACACTTTTATTCCTCTATAAAATAAAAAAAAGCTCTTTTACCTGATCGGCATATTTGACAAAAGCTGACTGCAGCGGTTTCGCCTAAGAAACAACCGGGAGCTTCTGATTTCCAGCAGCTGTGAATTTCTGTTCCACACACACACACACGCACACACATTTGGAGATGCTGTTGTGCTCGTCTTAGTAGAAAGCTGGTGCCTGCTCGTGGTTAGCAGCAGGCTGCAAATGACAACGTTCCTGTGCTGTGCTACTGCTACCGTCGCCATTCCTGGCGTTTTAACGGTGTGTTCAGTGCAGGTGTGTGTGTGTGTGTGTGTGTGTGTGTGTGTGTGTATTGTGACTGAAATAGAGGAGCCTGCTGCCTGGGTTTCTGTACCCACTACTCAGCTCTGAGACGCAGCTTCACATGTCCTCATTTCTCACTTTTCCCCTCACACACCGTTTCATCTCCCAGACTGCGGCAAAACACACGCAGACACGGAGGGCTTAAGGAGCAACGCTCTGTTCACTTCCTGGATTGCCTCAGAAGCTAATCTCTCCCAGTCCCTGCTAGAAGTGCTGAAGTGCCTTTGGAAGCCTTTACCCTGCTTTTTTGGGCACGGCACCATAGGGTTTAGCTCAGGGTCGGACTGCCACTCCGACCTCCGACCCGCTGCCCTCTCTGGACAGTGTGTAGTAGCACACGACAGACCTTGGTAATGGTTCAGGGTGAGCTGTTGATGAATGGAGATGATGTATTGCGCTCTGACCTGATTCTGTGCATCTCTGTCTCTGCCACTCTCTGACCTGTTGATGGGTGGGTGGGTGGGTGTGAGAGCAGGGCTTTCATTAACCTAGATCGCTCGCTCTCTCTCTCTCTCTCTCTCTCTCTCTCTCTCTCTCTCTCTCTCTCCCTCTCTCTCTCTGGCATATGTCCAGGTGTCCCGCCATGAGCGGAGAATCTCCCAGATCGAGCAACTCAACCAGATGCCTCTTTATCCAACTGAGAAGATCATCTGGGATGAGAACATTGTCCCCACTGAGTACTACTCAGGAGAAGGTCAGCGCTTCTCCCTGTTCTCCATACATGAAAGCCCTTGTGCCTTCAACTAGAAAGTAACATCTGTGCTCCAAAGGTGTCTTTTCCTCGTAGAAGACCACCATTACAATTATATTATGGCACATTTCTTTCAAATTATGTGGTAGTGTTGAAAATGCACGTTTCTGTGTGAAAGGCTGGTGTCTAAATGTCCTCGTGTGTGATTGGCAGGCTGTTTAGCTCTGCCAAAGCTAAATCTGCAGTTCCTCACGCTTCACGACTACCTGCTGCGAAACTTCAACCTGTTCCGTCTGGAGTCTACCTATGAGATCAGGCAGGATATAGAGGACATCGTGTTGCGGATGAAGCCTTGGTTAGTATGCTGTGAGCTGGATGCACCCAGCGTTGGTTTACTGAATCAAAGCGCCTCTTCTTCCTCATCCTCTTCCTCTGCGGTTCCCTGCTGTGTAACTGGGCTGTCGTCTCCTGCAGGCAGTCCGAGTACGGCGGCGTCGTGTTCGGGGGATGGGCCCGAATGGCGCAGACCCTCGTGTCCTTCTCCATCGTGGAGGTGGCCAAGCCCAACATCGGGGAGAACTGGCCGGCCCGCGTCCGTGCCGACGTCACCGTCAACCTCAACGTGCAGGGTCACATCAAGGCTGAGTGGGAAGGTGAGCGTGCACCACGGACACACACACACACACACACAGCCTTCCAATCTTTATGCAATGATTACACCAAACCCATAAATTCTTAGTGCTCACTGTTAAATCCCCCTTTGTCGTTTTGCACCTGCACTGCCTTATCTGTGACCTTGCCAGCTTACCTTTAGTGTCCCATTAATTATTCACTGTTTATTTCCTAGTGTTACCCATGCTGTAGTCACCATGCATCACGGGCTGTTGTCCAGTCTGTAAGGTGTGCAGAGCCAGTAGGCTTATGTGGTGTAGCTTCACCGGTGTGCCCAGCTCTCGTGTTGTGTCCTGCTCTTTGTCTCCGAGGTGCGGATGGCAGGGATGGGGAGAGGGAGTGTCCTTGCCTCGCTGCCACTGTAATTACAGGCTTCATGTTTAAAAGATCAGCCCGTGCTGACGGGGCCCTTTCTGCACCTTGATCCCCCCCCCCCTTCCTCCTCCTCCTCCTCCTCCTCCTCCTCTTCCTCAGGCTTGCGGAAGCACGACGTTTGCTTTCTGATCACGGTGCGGCCCACGCTGCCCTACGGCACGCGCTTCGACCGCCGGCAGCCCTTCGTGGAGCAGACGGGCCTGGTGTACGTGCGGGGCTGCGAGGTGCAAGGCATGCTGGACGACAAAGGGCGCGTCATCGAGGAAGGTTAGGCCCCGCCCCTCCTACACGGCCGCCTGCGTAAACGTAACCCCCGGCGTTTTCAACAGAGCAGCTTTTCATGCATGTTCATATGAACTGCTGGATGGGATCTGTAACCCTGTGATAGGGAGGATGCTTCCATTGGTAGTTCTATGCATATCTCTCAGAATGTTGAAATACTCCCAGGCCAGTCTAACATTCCACATACTGGCGTCAGCTGCGTTGCCGTGCTTGCAGGCAAAGATTTAAATTCATATGCAAGTTATGTACATAAAAATGGTGAGTAATGTGATTGTGGTTGAAGGCTTCCCCTTGTTTCAGCAAACTGGTGAGGAGTTTTAGTTTCTCTTGCTGCATTTGACTCCCCGCTGCCTAAACTAATGATGTATTGAATCCATCAGCCTCATTCTGTCCCAGTGCTTCAGCAACATCCTGACAATAAGGATCGCTCGGTGGAAAGTAAGATAAGTGTCTTTTGTGCAGGATCATGCTTGCGTTTGCTTTAGGAGATTCCGCACCCATGTTCTCCACAGTGAAGACATCGCCTTGCCCGCTGCTTGCACTGTGCAAAACTAGCAGTCGTTATGGTGACCACGGCTCTCGGGGGAGAGGCTTATCCTTGGAGGCAGAGGAGCACGCTCCTGCTGTGAGGTCAAGGCCACCTGTGGAAGTCTGCTTCAGGCATTAAGCGCCGTCTTCAGAGCACACGTCTCCTCGCTGACCTCATCCTGTCAGACGTACGAGCGACGTCTCTGTACTGAAGAGCTACAGCAGCAAGCAGACGCTGATTAATCTGTCCGATTCCTGCATGCTGCTGTTATCTCCTACGGCCGTTTGCCTATAGCAGAAGAGCTCACTGGGTAATAGGGCTGGGACAACAGACGATGACGTCGTCCACCGTCGATGGCTGACGGACATCACGATGTTGAGTCAGGATCATGATCCCACACTCCACCACCACAGCGAAGCGCTCACAACCCCTGCTATAATTCTAGTGTCTCCACTATACCCTACACAACTGTTTAGAACTTATTACTTACCTTTAGATCAGCGTGAATCGTTGAATATGTATTTTAAGAAGTGTCGAGTCCTTCCACTGAAAAATCATCCATCGGCAATTTCCTTTTTTGTGTAATGTGATGTTTCTTTTTGATTTTCTTCAACTTTATATATGCTAAAACATGCGTGATTTAGACATATTAATTAGTTAATTAATGAATTAATTAGTTAACTTAATTAGTTCATGTAGGCGTTTAAAATAGCTTTCAGTAATGCTTGATGTTATTGTAAAGCGTGTATCTTCACTACTGAAATCAGTTCATATCAGTGGAATGTGTTTTTTTTTGTGGCATTGTGGCTTTTCAAGGTCTCGATTAATAGTAGTTAATGTAGTAATGTAATAAATTGGATTAGCATCACAAAAGTGAAAGTACATAAAATATGGTACCTTCTTATAAGACTACCGCTAACACTCTCCTGCCAACCAAGGGCCCCATGAACAAGGACTTAAAGGAGAAAACATGCACATGACGAGCCAGTGGATGTGGCGTCAGCTCCATCTCCCTGTTCAGGCATCCCCCCTTTAAATAATCCCCAGTGGATCCCCCGTGTCCCGACCCCCGTGGGGATCAGACCTAAGCCTCTTCACTCCTGGCTATCAGGAGAACGTGTCATGCATGAGTAGCTGTGTTGAGGTTCACGGCGTTAATCCATCCGCAGGATTAAAGCGCCGAGTCTTTACGAGCTGAGGAGAGATGGCCCTGCCGGCGTGGAAACCATGCACGGCCTCGCCCTCTGCAACCACAGCACTGTTTTAGCAGGCTTAGAGTAGCTCCTCTGATCGCGCTGCCAGTTCTGCTCCACATAAATGATACTCAGTAAGGCCACATGGTAGCGTAAGCAAACATTAGCACGTAGCATGCTTTAGGAACTTTACAGCTACGCATGCAGACGCTTCCCGGATGGCGTAATTGTCACGTCGTGCAGATCCCGCTCTGTCCGACATGCCGACGCTCTCTGTGCTCGCCTGCAGGCCCCGATCCAAAGCCCAAGTTGAAAGGTGATGCGAGGACGTTCAGGGTCTGGCTGGACCCCAATCAGTACCAGCAGGACATGACCAACAGCATCCAGAACGGAGCCGAGGACCCCTACGAGACCTTCAACATCATCATGCGACGCAAGCCCAAAGAGAACAACTTCAAGGTTACACAGCCTCCGCCTGTCTGTGCATTACCACTGTAGGAGGGTCTCCTCTTAATCAAGCGCCCATTGGCAAGACGAGCCTCAGTTGGTGTAGTTGAGTACAGATGCACAAGGATGTTGGGGGGGTATATGAGCACCTCTTAAAGCCGCACGTGCAAGTGTTATGTGCACTCGTTCCTCGAGTTATTGTTTTTCCTTTTTCTCACACTTCTCAAAGCCAGAATGATGCTTTTGTTAAAGTGTCGGACTGCGACAGTTGGTAATTAAATGCCATCTATTCCAGGCTGTCCTGGAGACTATACGTAATCTAATGAACACGGAGTGTGTCGTCCCTGATTGGCTACACGACATCATCCTGGGATACGGGGACCCTGGGAGCGCCCATTACACCAAGATGCCCAATCAGATCTCAACTCTGGACTTCAATGATACATTCCTGTCCATTGATCACCTTAAGTCCTGCTTCCCAGGTTACACGATCAGTGTCGCAGAGGAAGATCCAGTCAAACGGGTCCCTCCGTTCAGGTCAGTTATACATGCCTTCTGCTGGAGTCTTACTAGCGCTCGGCTATTCCATGACACTCAAATCAGCTAAAACGTCTTTTGATCCAGATTAGAAACTAATTCCCGCTTTGATTTGGAAATCTGCACATTTTCTGTTTGCTCAGGATCAAGTTCCCAGTACGGAACGTGAAGGGTAAAAAGCGGAAAGCTGATGAAGACGAGCAGAAGGAGGAAGATTGCACGCTTATAGTGGAGCCCCATGTGATTCCAAACCGGGGACCTTACCCCTATAACCAGCCCAAACGGTGAGGTCACGACCCTTCAGTGCTTGTGAACTGCGGGTGTAACCCTGACCTTTTGGCGGCGCCTCTCTCCTCCTGCCCCTGTACACACGGTGGGGAAACGCCTGCTTGTCTGTGCAGCCATGTTGGAATCGCATATCTGTACAGCGATCGGGTGTAGGAAACCAGTTATTTTAAGGTTCCTGAAGTTCCTGCTGAACTTCAGCTGCTCATTCTGCTCTCATCAGTGCCGGCTGTCAACAAGATGTCAAGCGCCTTTTGTGTGTTGCTGAACTGGGATCATCAAACCATCCTCCTCTTGTTGTAATGTTGATCTTAATGTACTTTGAGATCGAAATGAATGAATGTGGCCTGGGGCGTTGACAGCCCTGATCCTGATGTTTTGCTTTACGTTTAAACAGGAACACGATCCCCTTCACCCCAACTCAGATCGAGGCCATCCGTGCAGGCATGCAGCCTGGTCTCACCATGGTAAGAACGCCGCCTCCACGTTGGCTGGTGAACATTTGCCGAGGCGCTGCCACACACGCGCAAACTGTTTGTTTGTGGTCCCTCGAGAGAGCGTAGATGGTTAGCGCAGGCTCGCCCCGCACGACGTGCCGGTTGTAAATTCAGCAGCGACGCCTGGTAGCGTTTCACAGCATTACTGAGAGCAGCGAACGTACTGCTGGACCCCCCCCTCACCCCGTCTGCCCAGATTGATATGGCTTGCAGAAAATTGAGGCGATTTTCTTCTAGATCTCCCCATCCTTCACCTGAGTGGGCACAAGGGGGCTGAAATATGTCCATGAGAGGCCTTCAGCGGATGGGGTGCAGTGTCCTTGCTACCCCTGCATGGCCGACACATCGTCCTGATTGAGAGGCGTCGGCGCACCGCTGCTGCATATCTGATGGCGGCTGTGGGCGGTTATTTACCGCCTGGCAACCTGGAAGAGTGTTTGATGGGCGGGGCCATGGGCGGGCCAGCGTATCGCTCTTGGACTTGGTTCAAAGCCAAACTGAAGGCCTTGGGTTCCCCCTCATGCCCCCTGTATTAGTAATTGGTATTGGAAAAATGTGGAAGTGGTTGCAGATAGCTGGTCCAGTGAGTCTCAGCTGGGACTCTCATGCTTCTCCAACCTCTCTTTGTTCACATCAGCCCCATCTGTCCGAATCGTTCGCGCCCAGCGCAGTGCTCACACGCATCCCGTCCAGGACAGCCGGTTTCTAGCGTTCCGCCCTTGAGCCCGTTGCAGACGCCGTGACCTCACGTGCCCGACACTGCAGCTCCTTGGGAGAAACCATCCGTCTAGCAGCGGGGGGGGGCGCTAATAGTGACTCTGTCAAACCGAACACCTGCTTGCCAGATGCCCTGCGTCCTGTCGAGCAGGGTGTCTCTGTATTCATTACCTAACCGTCCTCCTTTGCTTCTTCACCCCTGCTGTCCTCAGGTGGTGGGCCCCCCAGGCACAGGCAAAACCGACGTGGCTGTGCAGATCATCTCCAACCTCTACCACAACTTCCCGGAGCAGAGGACTCTCATCGTGACTCACTCCAATCAGGTGGAGCTCACCGCTGCCTCCAAGCACCTCCCCTACCTCTGCGCAGTAACTCGTGCCCTCTAAACTCCTTCGTTCTCACATGCAGCGCGTGATGGGTTTTTGAAACGGCATTCACAGGACAGTGATTGCTTCGTTCCCCAGAATACTGCGCTAGCACTGAGGGAATTCTCATACCTGGCTGTCAACCACACTGAAAATACTCCCTGCAAAACTCCAGCAGGCAAATTCCAACAGCTCTGAATGTTTGTGTCGAGTCACAGATGCCAGTCTGTCCGTAGACTGCGAGCATTGTTTATGCCCACATATTTGCGTGGTGTCTGTTGTGTGGCTGTTTTTCTTAATCGACTGACTCTTCTGCTAGACTTCACACAGTCCCGACAGTGTGAACAACCCACTTGTAGTTAAATGTGTGTAAACCCGACCTGTGTGTGTGCAATCTCGACTCCCAGGCTCTGAACCAACTGTTTGAGAAGATTATGGCCCTGGACATTGATGAGCGACACCTCCTGCGTCTGGGCCATGGAGAGGAAGAGCTGGAGACCGAGAAGGATTTCAGCAGGTGAGGGTGGCGGGCGGGGCCTAAACCCAGCCGGACACACCCGACAAGATGAAAACAGGGTGTAGGATCGGTGGGGACGGTGTGACTGACAGGGTGTAGGATTGGTGGGGATGGTGTGACTGACAGGATGTAGGATTGGTGGGGATGGAGTGACCGCGTCTGCTCTGGGTGGGCATGACTGCCCTATGCGGATAACAGGAGGCCCGGGCAGACATCGAGGAGGAGAGCTAATAATAATCCCGTTCCACTGGGTCTCCGGCACAGTGGCGAGAGGGAGGAGAGCCTGGAACATAATTAACACCGTGGAAGATGAGAGAGGAGCCGTCCTCTCTCAGCACAGCCAGGGATGTTTACAGCACAAACAAAGCAGCTATTGTCCTTTAACAGCCACACCCTTTAAAAAGAACCACTACCACACCGAAGAGAAACGGCTGGCAGTTCAGCGTTGTTAAACCTGGGGGTCCGGGTTTGGTTTTCAGGGCCTTAACAAGGCGCGTGACCCGTCTCATGTATAGTTTCACTATACTCATGTAAAGTGAGCATGCACGTATAGACGGTGTGGACAACTTGACTACGAGTGTGTAGATTGCTGTGTGTGTGTGTGTGTATTAGCAGCCCCCAGACGCCCTCGTGTCACCCGAACCCTCTTATCCTCGTTTGCACAACAATGTCCAGAATGTCCAGAAGTTATTTGCAGCTAAAACGCATTTGAGAACCTCAACCTCATTTTAAATCTCTGAGATGCAGTACCTGTAGTTTCCTAGTGTTTGTGTGTTTAGTACAGTGGGACAGCTTGTAAGCACAGTGTGCAGCCCTGCGGGGGGGGGGCTGTGCTCTCCTACAGCTGGGGCCCCTGGTTTTAACTGTGGGGATCTGCCTTGTGCACCTTATACCTTGAACTGCACTGATGATTACATGATTAACAAGGCGGCCGGTCTGTCAGAGGCTGGGAGCGAATACATTCACCTTCAGTCACGCCGCACAGCATATGGACGAGAGATGCCGCGCGTGTATTTATTTGTGTGTGTAATGTATTGTACACACACACAACCCACACATAAATATGGTGTTTCGGTCCTGTTTACCAGGTTCTACAATCCAGATTACACAAGTGAGTGAGTACCTGCTCCTGCGCTCTGCATATTAGTCCACTGAAATATGGAGAGCGTTGGATCCTTAGACCTGAGATTATAATCCTGTACTAAAAGCAGGGAATAATATTTTCAGGCAGCAACCATTTTCATCCATTTTGTGAATTCGTAAATGAATTTTGTGAATTTTAGTTTTTACCTGTCACGTTTACGTATGTGTAAAGGGGTGAACAGTCACATCGTGGTCGACCACTGAGGACTTAAGCATGATGAATGTAAATGAGGATAATGCTGGGTGTGAAGGGTGTGCTTGTGCCCCGGTTCAGAGGTCCCTCGCCTTGAGCCCACAGCGTTCCTCCTGCGTGTGTTCGCCCCGGCGCGGAGACCTAACGGGCCGGCCTCTCGTCCTCAGGTACGGGCGTGTGAACTACGTGCTGGCCCGTAGACTGGAGCTCCTGCGGGAGGTGGCGCGGCTGCAGGAGAGCCTGGGCGTCCCGGGGGACGTGTCCTACACCTGCGAAACCGCCGGACACTTCTACCTCTACCAGGTACTGTACCCCACCGCTCCCTGAGCATGCCGGCGCAGGTGTAATTACCCCACGTACCCACGCACAGGGGTGGAAATCGTCAGCTCAGACGCTAAAGCCTTTTGGGCAGTGCTGCCCAAAATGGAGCTGTGTGCCTCGCAGGGCTGAAGGCAGCAGCACAGGCTGCACAGAGCGGCTGCACAGAGCGGCTGCACAGAGCGGCTGCACAGAGCGGCTGCACAGAGCGGCTGCACAGGGCTCAGCACACCAGCACGCAGGACAGTGAGAGTGTTGGGGGGGAGCGGCTGCGTCAGCTGGAGGAGCTGGAGAGAGAGGAGGGGGTGGTAGCTCCACCCTGTCAGATGGAGGAGCTGGAGAGAGAGAGATGGGGGTGGTAGCTCCACCCTGTCAGATGGAGGAGCTGGGGAGAGAGAGAGAGGAGGGGGTGGTAGCTCCACCCTGTCAGATGGAGGAACTGGAGAGAGAGAGATGGGGGTGGTAGCTCCACCCTGTCAGATGGAGGAGCTGGGGAGAGAGAGAGGAGGGGATGGTAGCTCCACCCTTCAAATGGAGGAGCTGGAGATAGAGAGAGAGAGATAAGGGGGTGGTAGCTCCACCCTGTCAGATGGAGGAGCTGGAGAGAGAGAGATGGGGGTGGTAGCTCCACCCTGTCAGATGGAGGAGCTGGAGAGAGAGAGATGGGGGTGGTAGCTACACCCTGTCAGATGGAGGAGCTGGAGAGAGAGAGATGGGGGTGGTAGCTCCACCCTGTCAGATGGAGGAGCTGGGGAGAGAGAGAGAGGAGGGGATGGTAGCTCCACCCTTCAAATGGAGGAGCTTTAGATAGAGAGAGAGAGATAAGGGGGTGGTAGCTCCACCCTGTCAGATGGAGGAGCTGGAGAGAGGAGGGGATGGTAGCTCCACCCTGTCAGATGGAGGAACTTGAGAGAGAGAGATGGGGGTGGTAGCTCCACCCTGTCAGATGGAGGAGCTGGAGAGAGGAGGGGATGGTAGCTCCACCCTGTCAGATGGAGGAACTTGAGAGAGAGAGATGGGGGTGGTAGCTCCACCTTGTCAGATGGAGGAACTGGGGAGAGAGAGAGGAGGGGACTGTCAACCCCACCCTGTGAGCAGTATGAAATGGCATGCTTTATGCAGGGCAATGGCTGTGCCAGCTCACGTTTCAAACCCCTCGTTGTGATCAGTTATTGTCAGCACTCCCATGTCCTTTATGCGGGCGGGAAGGGGGGCATTTATTTATTTTTCCTTCCCTTCTCAGTTTTCACAGCATTGCATTAGTCTCTGCTCTGTGCCTTCTAAGATGATTCAGGCTGTATGTGCTGCACACACTCCTGCCGCTGCGTGTGGGTGGGGGTGTGGGTGGGGGTGTGGGTGGGGGTTACAGCTCGCTATAAAACATGCACAGCACTAATTAAGCTGCGAGTCGTGCTGAGCGGAGCCTCTGACATTCTCGGGCAGTAATACATCTCACGCTAGTTCTCTCACTCTCTCACTCTCTCACACTTTCTCTTTTTTTCCTCTCTCACTCTTTATCTGCATGTCTCTATCTCTTGCCTCTGTGCTCGTGTCTCCCTCTCTCTCTCTCTCTCTCGCTCTCTCTCTCCTGCTGCAGGTGATGTCTCGCTGGGAGGAGTACATGAGCAAGGTCAGGTGTAAGCCGGGCCAGCAGGTGACCCCGCAGGATGTGGCCACGCACTTCCCATTCCATCAGTACTTCTCCAACGCTCCCCAGCCTGTGTTCAAGGGCAGGACGTTCCAGGAGGACATGGACATAGCAGAAGGCTGCTACCGCCACATCCGTAAGATCTTCACCCAGCTGGAGGTATGTGCGCGTGGGCCGCACGCTGAGGCGCTGGGGTAGTCCCCACCCAGCCGGACGGATGCTGCCGGTCGTCTGAACGGACAAGGACAGCAAAACCAGCCTTTCTGTTATTGAAAATGCATTTATAATGAGAAAACCTAATATATATATATGTGAGTTTCTCACTTCTGGTTGTGTTCTCAGGGCTATGCTAGGTGTTTCAAATCAGCAAATCAGGAGGCTTTTAATTTGTATTTATCCAGTCCTTAACCCCGTATTACTCCTACCCTCCTTCCCCTGTCCCCACACGCCCCCACCACCACCATGTCGTGTCGTGTCATGATACTGGGGATGTTTGATTTGTAGCCCCTCCTGGGTGTGGCAGTGAGCTCCCCGTCTACCCCTCTTGACCCCCAGCCCCCTTCCAAACAGATAAAAATACAGTATATTTTTTTCTTTTTTACACAGCAATATCGCCACCGTTATACATTTATGTGAGCACAGGTTCCAGAAAAGCAATAACAGAGTTATTGGTTTGGGTAAGATCCCTGCGTGTGTTTAGCTTGGTCTTCCTCTGCCGTGGGACCTGTATCGTAGCATCGTGCTAGCACACCGCGTCCCCTCAGCGGAGCGTCCTGGCGCCGGCGTTACCGCATCATCCACGGAATTCGCCTCTCCGTCACGGAGGTCTGGACGCGAGCCCACAATGCTCCTTCAGCACATCTCACTATGGCGGCTCGGGCGTCGGCGCGTGGCACGGCTGAAACGCACGCCGGACGCTCGGGTTTCGGCCCGTTCTGCTCCTCCCGCCCCAGCGCAGGAAGCAGCTCGGCCGGCGGCGGCCATGAACGGCCAGGCGGCGGGGCAAAAAATAACCTCATCAATACTGCACGCTCGCATGGGTTTAATATTAACGTTAAAATAGTAACATATCAAATATTGATGGCGGAGTTGTCTGAAAGGCGTGTTTCAGCCGCCACAGGCTCCAGCCTGCTGGGTAGCCCCTCCAGCCCGGTTCACACGGACAGACTTCAGCTCTCTGTGACAGTGTGGGTATTAACCCCCCTTCTGAAGAGCAAGCAGACAACATTTATTAGTGATAGACAGCAGGAAATTGAGGTGAAAATGATCCCAGGCTAGGAAAAAAAAAATCTTGCAAGATGAGTTATTTTTCCCCACTTTTCTCAGTGTTTAGTGTTTTCTGAGTGTTCAGGTCTGTTGGCAAAGATGTACGGCGACGTTAGGTAAGATGTACGGCGACGTTAGGTAAGATGTACGGCGACGTTAGGTAAGATGTACGGCGATGTTAGGTAAGATGGCGACGTTAGGTAAGATGTACGGCGACGTTAGGTAAGATGTACGGCGACGTTAGGTAAGATGTACGTGGACGTGTTGTAAACGCCTCTCGGCTGTTCTCTTTCCTTCAGGAGTTCAGGGCGTTCGAGCTTCTGCGCAGTGGACTGGACCGATCGAAGTACCTCCTGGTGAAGGAGGCCAAGATCATCGCCATGACCTGCACGCACGCTGCCCTCAAGCGCCACGACCTGGTGGAGCTGGGCTTCAAGGTAGGTCCTCCCGACAGAAGCAGCCTGCTGTTGCTTGGCAGCCGTACGGTCACCACGTCACACGTTTGCTCTGTGTTCCAGTATGACAACATCCTGATGGAAGAGGCAGCTCAGATCCTGGAGATCGAGACCTTCATACCTCTCCTGCTGCAGGTACCACCTCCTCTCCTTCCCAGCCGTCAGATGGGGTCTCGTTAACCTTAAGACAACATTGCAGTCCTTTGGGTTTCGATAACCTGGAGTCCTTTTGGGTTTTTCACACCAACATGCCTCTTGGCCAAGGTGCCTTGAGTTAACCCCACCCCCCTCCCACCCCAGTTGCCTCTCGACCGCTGATTGGATAACGCTTGATGTCCACATGTTCCCGTTGTCTGTGTGGAGTCCTTGTTGTGTGCGGCTGGGCCTTATTAGTGGTGGCTAACCTCCATGGCCACCGCGGGAGAGAAGCCCTCTGCTCCTCCGCTGCACTGCCAAGACCCCTCCCACCTCGGGCAGGTCGCTAGCGCAGTGCCAGGCAGTAGAGCTGTGTGCAAACACAGATGTGCTGGCAGGTGCCGTGGAGAGGAGTGGAGAGGAGTCGGGCAGTAACCCTTGAAAGTCAGTGAGTCAGGCCTAAAAATAGAGCAGCCTGCACAAGGTGTGTGGTCGGAGCATATGGACACACTCCGGGTGTGTGTGGGGGAGGTTGGGTGTGAAGGCTCCCTTGCCCACCCCGGCGGGCGCCACGGTGACGGTACCAGGCTCGCCTCTCCTCTCTCCTGACACCTGGTCAGCTCAGCTCCGATCTCCGGGGAGCCGGGGCTCTTAGAAAGTTGAGGAGCGAATAACGAGTTCTGGGGAATAACGTGTATTCTGTGCAGTTTTTATGCCTTTGGTAATTCACCGTATCAGCCTTATTATAGCATTAATTCCTGAGTTATAAATCCGGTCAGTTGGAGAGAAGAAATGAGTCTGCCAGCCGGTTCGTCCACTATGAGATAACCCCAGGACCTTCTGTGTCTAATCTGATCTAAAACCTGGCTCGTCTTTCAACATAATGCCAGTTTAAACATTTACAGCAGTTACCAGCCTGTGTATGAGGGCTTACATCTAACAATGCTCCCCAGATCTCACACACACACACACACACACACACACACTTCAGAACAAGACATAATCTGATCCTCCGCTCCCCCTCCCTCTTCTCCTTGTTCCAGAACCCTGAGGATGGCTACAGTCGCCTGAAACGCTGGATCATGATCGGCGATCACCACCAGCTCCCGCCCGTCATTAAAAACATGGCCTTCCAAAAGTACTCCAACATGGAGCAGTCGCTGTTCACGCGCTTTGTGCGCCTGGGCGTGCCCACCGTGGACCTGGACGCTCAGGGCAGGGCCCGCGCCAGGTCTGACCCCGCCCACTACGGCCCACCGCAGTCCACCCGCGCTCCAGATCCCCTCAGTGCTTGGGCTGCATGCAGAGGGATCCGCCGGGTCGTGTTTGCTGAAGCCTGTGGCTCTGTGTGTCTTGTGTTCTCCAGCCTGTGTAACCTGTACAACTGGCGCTACAAGCATCTGGGGGACCTGCCCCACGTCCAGAGGCAGCCCGAGTTCCAGGGGCCCAACCCGGGCCTGGCCTTCGACTTCCAGCTGGTCAACGTGGAGGACTTCAATGGAGTCGGGGAGTCCGAGCCCAACCCATACTTCTACCAGGTGTGTGTGGACTCCTGTGGACCTCCAGGCCATACACACACACACAGTTTACATTCATGTCAGTCTGAGTGAGTGGCAAGAGCTTAAGTGAGCATGAATGGATGTGAATGTGTGTGTGTGTGTGTGTGTGGCTTGCATCTGCACTGAAAGTTGCTATTGTTCTCTAGTGCTAAGTAACCATATCCTTAAGCATCACATGAGGCTTGCTATGTTTGCTTCATGCTGTTTTCAGGCATTTTGTGGAAGCTGCCTTCATTACATCTGCCACACACACACACACACACACACACACACACACACACCCACTCAGCTGTAACGCATGGTGAAACAGTGAGGTGAGGATCAGTACAGAGGCCCCCCCGTTAGCCCATGCTTCTCCAGGCTGCTGCCGGCCTCCCCGGCGCCGGGGCAGAGCTGCTGTACTCCCAGGCCCATTAGCTCTGCCTCATTAGGCAAAGCACATTCACAGTAATGTTCCACCTCAGCCGCCAGCCAGGGCCCCGTCTCCACCTCCCAGCCGCACGCGCTACGGAGGCCTGTCCCTCCCGCCTGTCCCTCCCGCCTGTCCCTCACGCCTGTCCCTCACATCTGTCCCTCACGCCTGTGTGAAGCGTCATGCTTCAGTCGGGCTGTTCCCACTGCGCTTCATCAAGCCTAATGTGAAGTATTGATGTTCTCTGTGGCCAGCTAATTGTTGAGAGGGTTTAGTTATGGGGTCGTTGAAGGCTAATGTTATTAGGCTAGGTGCTGTTTTTTCTGTGTGTGTGTGTGTGTGTGTGTGTGTGTTGATTCACATATGCCCTCTGGTTTACTGAATGGACTTTTCTGTGGTGTAGTTGATGCTAAAAATGAAACCTCCTTCCTGCCAGAAGAGAGTCATATACTCTCAGCTTGTCTCTTCGTCTGCTCCTCTTCCTCATTCTCGGTGATATCGGTCTTCATCCACTGCACCAACTGAGGCCATGGTTTGAGGCTACGCTGTTGCCATGGTTACTGAAGTCTGTTCAGTTGCAGCGTATTAGATCATGTTTGTGTAAGGACGTGAACAGGAGGGAAGGTGGAAGACAGCCACAGGGAAAATGTGTGTGTGTGCACGCGTGTGTGCATGTGCGTGTGTGGGTGCATGCATGTGTACCTGAATCTGAAGGATAGTCAGAAATTAAGTATAATTATTAATGAAGTATAATAATGAAGTATAATTAATTTCTCAGACCCTCAGATTTTGTCAACCATATTTAATTGCTGCATTTGCTATATTGAATAGCTGAACTTCAGAAAGTGTGATTTTACACTTTTACCAAAACTTACTTTTTTTGAATTCTTGTACCAGCAGTTGCTAAACCCTGGTACAAGTAAACCCTGTCAGTTGCTATGTAGTAAACCCTGTCAGTTGCTATGTAGTAAACCCTGTCAGTTGCTACGTAGTAAACCCTGTCAGTTATAATCCTTCAGGATAGTTGGCAGTTGCCTTAATTATTCAGCTGGTCAGATTTGTTCTTGTTCCCAGTACCAACTGACCAATGCCCTTTTTGCCGGTCACCAAATTAACCGCGTAGCTTGTACCTTGTAGCCCTGTGTGACCATAACATACACAGAGCCAGTGTAAGGGGATTATGAAACATGCTAATGCTGCCCTTTGGGTTTCAGCTGGGTCCATCAGGACCACTGAGTCTCTCCATAGCAGTGGTGCCACAGCTGCTTTGGGGGGGGTGCTGGCAGAGGGGGCGGGGCTGGGCGGAGGAGGGTGTGGCCGAGCTGCGATGCATGGTAACCTGGATACTGTGGTATTTTGTTGTTCCATACTGCAGTGCAGTTATCGGAACATCCTATGGAATGTGGCCAAGCATCTGACACCCAACAGCAGTGAAAGGCCACAGGTGTCTAGGAAGTAGGAACCTGTCTCTGTAATGAAGAACTATAACAGGGTGAAATGCACACTAAGAGGCTATTGCATTTGGCCACAAGGTGGCGTACTGATTGAGACACATGTAGCTCTCCTCTGGGGTCCTGGAGGTCCTGACGTAAACAGCACCTTTAAAGATTTCCAAGCATTGATGGAAACTGAACTCGTCTGAATGTGTGGTGAACGGTTGTCTCTCCGAAACATCTATACTGTACAGCAGTATCATGCCGGCATGTTCATGAAAGGGATATTTGCCATTATTTATGAATAATGTGATAAAACAACAATGCTTTTCATGTATGTTACATCAGTAACAGCAGCCCTTTGAAAGCAGTGCCAGGGCCGGGTTGTTCATCATGGCTTTGTTGAGATGCAGAGATGCGTTCTTGCAATGTGAGCCCTCTGTCGACGGGTGTTCACAGCTGAGGGACCAGATAAGAGTGCAGAGAAAACATGAGCCAAGAAAAGAGAGGTAGAGAGAGAGAGTGAGAGAGAGAGGGAGGGAAAGGTAGAGAGAAGGACAGGGATCGAGAGGTAGAGAAAAACCTGACAGAGAGAGGGAGAGACAGGGAGAGAGAGAGGGAAAGGTAGAGAGAAAGACAGCGATAGAGAGGTAGAGAAAAACCTGACAGAGAGAGGGAGAGACAGGGAGAGAGAGAGGGAAAGGTAGAGAGAAAGACGGCGATAGAGAGGTAGAGACAGGGAGAGAGAGAGGGAAAGGTAGAGAGAAAGACAGCGATAGAGAGGTAAAGAGAAACCCGACAGCCAGAGAGAGAGACAGCCAGAGAGAGCGAGAGAGTTAGAGACGAAGAGAGAGGGAGAGGTAGAGAGAAAGACTGGGAGAGAGTAGTAGAGAGAGAGAGGTAGAGAGACAGAAACCATCGAGGGCCCATGTTTATTCTTAGGATTGTTGATTTGTAACTTTTATGTTTTGTCAGTTGGAAGTCAGAGGTGTGTGTTTCTGTGTGGGATTCAGCAGTGGCTCAGTAAGGGCTCGCTAGCCACTTATGTCATGTTCACTCCCACACCAGTCCCAGGAGTCCCACTCATGCGTTTCTTTGCTTTTTGCAATGATTCTGAGGCTGCAGGGGGGGCGTGGCACTAGTCTCATTATATTCCAGATCAAAGTTCAGGACATGGGAGACTCCATGGTTAAATCCTCTATCAGAGCTGTGTGCAGCCATCATACCTGTGGTACATGCAGACCAAACCGGTCGATCGTGGGTGGTGAATTCCAGCTGTTGTATCCAGCTTTTGATCGCACTGGCTGCAAAAGTTTAAAGAGCAGCTTTTAATGGACCGTGGTTTGTATTTTCTGCGAGTGTCCGAGCTGCGTGAGCAGTGCTTTATTAGTTCTAACATTACCCATTTGTTCTGATTATGATGTGTGCGCCAGAAAGGCCAACATCAGTCACAATTGTTATAAGTAGAACTGCAGCTATTTGAACTGAAGTAGTTACAATAATTACATTAAAGCTGATTTGCTCTGACACATGAAACACGTGAAGTTTTATATTTCAACAGTGCTGTCCAAAGGAGACTGATTCAGTCTGTTGTTTCTTTCCTGTGTGTGTGTGTGTGTGTGTGTGTGTGTGTGTGTGTGTGTGTGTAGAACCTGGCCGAGGCTGAGTACTCCGTGGCCCTGTTCATGTACATGCGTCTGCTCGGCTACCCAGCAGAGCGCATCAGCATACTGACCACATACAACGGGCAGAAGCACTTAATCCGTGATGTCATCAACCAGCGGTGTGCCAGCAACCCCTTCTTTGGCCAGCCGAACAAGGTAAGCACAACGGCATACGTGTAAACGGCTAGCTAGCTAGCTACTAATGTTTTATCATTAAGTGAGGCAAATATACAAGACATGAGTAACGCTGGCTAGTAACGTTGCTTGTAAGACATTCTAACATGCAGTATCTTTTAGCATTGGGCGATTTAGTTGGCAATCACGTCGGAGCATAACAGTTTATAATTAAGCACATTGGATAAATAAAAGTACCGGTATTATTGCATGTGAAAGGACATGGCGTCTTAAGTACTAAGTACCTTCGGGACCAGGAACTCCCAGTTTTAATGTTCTCTTCATTCACAGGACTCGGGCAACAGATGATATTGTTTATGTAGCCCTCAAATGCAGATTGTAGTGCGTTCTGTCTGCTTCTTACTGATATTTCAGATCTCCAAAGATTTGGTATTATGTCCTTTGGAATATCTCACTGATTATCTTTGAAAATCCCCATAGTGGGTGGGTGCAAGAGCTTGACAGACATAGCAACAGTAACCAAGGGAGACAGGATGTAGCGAAGAGTCAGTTCCACTGTCACTCTAATGGAGGCGTGAGTTCAAAGGGGCTCTTCTCCCAGAGTTCATAGGGGCTCTTCTCCCAGAGCAGGCCATGCTAGCCACTCCGTCCCCCCTGGCCATCACTCCCACAGTCAGATTACTGCTGCTTCAGCACGGACCACAGTGCTGGTGTTAGCGTAGCTTAATAAACATTAACATACTGACTGCTTTTCTACCTAGCTACAGTGTTTAGTAGAATATATAAATCAGCCAGGGACTATAGAAGCTTCACTGTTTATTTCTCTTTGTGATCTCTTTTTCATGTAGAAATTCAGTTTACTCTTAGTAATGAGTGGTTGCAAACTGAAAAAGACCCTGATTACTGCAGCTGTTGTGTAGAGGTTACACACTCAGACTGGCAAACTACACGCTGACACCTGCAACAATTCACAAATGCAAACTTTTGTCTTTAGATCTCTCTCTCTCTCTCTCTCTCTCTCTCTCTTTCAATTCAATTCAATTCAATTCAATGGTGCTTTATTGGCATGACAAATATGTACATTTGTATTGCCAAAGCATAGGATACATACAATGGTAAGATATAATAAACATAGTAAAGTAGAATAAAAAATCAAGTAAAATAATGACTGTTATTACAATTACATTACCCACCACTGCTTCCATAATTGATATCTATAATAATATTTATGATAATAATAGTAGTAAGAGTATTAATAGTAATCATAATAATAACATTAGTATAATAATAATAGTAGGGGTAAAGATCAGAGCAACAACAACAATTAGAGCAACAACAATTAGAGCAACAACAATAATGTAATTAATGACAATAACAACAATAACAATAACCAACAACGATTTTTAGAAAAACTGGTATCTAGCATTTTCACCCACTGTCCCTCAAAGTGTGACAGGAGTGAACATACAGCCCTGCTAGGGTGCTGATCTCTCCATGTTCACCAAGAACATACGGCAGCTTCTCTTTTTCAGGGAGACTTTGGAATTCAGGGAATATTTTACTAATTTTGCTATAGAATCTAGATCTAATATGGTTGTATTTGGTGCATTCAGTCAGGAAGTGCAGCTCTGTCTCGACCTTATTGTCTTGGCACTGCTGGCAGAGTCTCTGCTCTTTGGGAAGCCAACACTGTTGGTGTCTGCCCGTTTCTATGGCCAGGTGATGGGCGCTGAGTCTGTACTTCGTCAGTGTGGACCTCAGTTTTGGATCAGTCAGCGTGCTTAGGTATTCTGCCATGCTGTACTGTCGATTTAGGGCCAAATAACATTCCATTTTACTTTGTGCTTTTGATTGAGTGTCCCAGTAAGTTAAATAATTTTGTTTGAGTTGTTTTGTGATTTGGGTGGTTCTGATTGGTTTTGTTGTTATTGCACTCTGGTCCTGGGAGTAACAATGGGTAAGTGTACTGTTAGTGTGTGTTAGTGTAGTGTCAGTATGTGTTAGTGCTGAACTGTGTGTCAGGACCAGCTGAGTGAGGGGACTGTTTCCTTTGCTCAACTCTTGGTACTGCAGGGCTTTAGAATGATATGAGAGGGGGTCGCTGTGTTGTAGATGTGACCAGAATTTGATTGCCCTTTTTTTGTATATTTATTAGTAAAGGATATCTGCCTAATTCTGCCCTGCATGCATTGTTAGTGGTGCCCCTGTGCACTTTTAGAATAGTTTTACAGAACTCTGCATGCAGGGTCTCAATTGGATGTTTATCCCATTTGCTGAGATCCTGATTGGTGAGCGGCCCCCACACCTCACAGCCATACAGGGCAATTGGTTCAATTACAGATTCGAATATCTTGAGCCAAATTTTGATTGGAATTTCTACCGGTATATGTTGTTTTATGGCATAAAAAGCCCTGCGTGCTTTTCCTCTTAGTTCATTCACTGCCAAGTTAAAATGTCCAGAAGAACTTATTTTAATCCCTAAATAATTGTAATTGTTTGAGTATTCAATATTGTTGATACCTAAAGTGAATGCATGATTTGATCCCTGAGATCTGGATCCTTTCTGGAATATCATGACATTAGTCTTTTTTTTTTTGGTTCACTGCCAGGGCCCAGTTCTGGCAGTACTGCTCCAGCAGGTCCAGGTTCTGCTGGAGACCATTTGCAGTTGGGGACAGCAGAACTAGGTCGTCTGCGTAGAGCAGGAATTTAATTTCCGAGTCATGCAGAGTGAGTCCAGGAGCTGCCGATTCTTCTAGTATTTTGGCCAATTCATTAATATATATATTAAAAAGTGTTGGGCTTAGACAGCAGCCCTGTCTCACTCCACGATCCTGAGAGATGAAATTTGTTTGTTTATGGCCAATTTTTATTCCGCACCTATTTCCTGTGTACATTGACTTTATGAGATCATATGTTTTACCCCCTATACCACTTTCTATAATTTTGTAAAATAAACCTTGGTGCCAGATTGAATCGAAAGCCTTTTTAAAGTCTATAAAGCATGCAAAAAACTTTACTTTTATTTTGGATCACGTATTTATCAATTAGTGTGTGTAGGGTATAGATATGATCTGTTGTGCGGTAATTTGGAAGGAATCCAATTTGACTTCTACTCAGGACATTGTGTTTAGTAAGGAAGTTTAGAAATCTAGAATTTAGAATGCTACACATTAACTTCCCCAGATTACTGTTTACACAGATGCCTCTGTAATTGTTGGGGTCGAATTTATCTCCGGATTTAAAGATAGGAGTTATTAATCCTTGATTCCAGATTTCTGGGAAGAAACCTACACTCAGAACCAGGTTAAACACTTTCAAAATAGCCAAATGAAATTTAGAACTTGAGAATTTGATCATTTCATTCAGTACACCATCAGGCCCACATGCTTTCTTTAGTTTTAGTTTGTTAACTGTTTTGCGTTTATGTGGTTTTGTTGAGCATTTCCACTGGGTTCTACTCTCTGGAAGAGAGTTTGGAAATGTGTTGTCCAAATGTCTCCATTTTTTATTATTAGTTCTTCAGGGTCTCTCTTTCTTTTAAGCTTATTCCAATTGTCCCAAAATTGGTTTGTTTTGATCGACTCCTCGATTAGTGAAAGTTGCTTGAGAGTGTACTGAGCCTTTTTTGGTTCTGAGTGTACGTTTATATTCCTTTAATGTCTCACAGTAGAGAAGGCGTATGTTGGTGTTATTTGGATCTCTGTGTTTTTGATTTGATAATTTCCTAAGTTCCTTTCGTATTAATTGACAGTCTTTATCAAACCAATTGTCTTCTTTTTTAGGTTTGGGTTTGAATGTACCCTTCAGTCCTAATTGGGCTTGTGCAGCTGTCCTTTGGAAGATCATATTTAAATTTGTTACTGCCAGATTGACTCCTTCTTTGCTGTGGGCATATGTGGTGTCCAGAAAGGTGTCTAAGAGTGTTTGGATTTTGGCCGTACTGATTGCTTTCTGGAACTCATCTGAGCTGTTTTGGGCCCATCTGTATGGTCTCCTGATGTTGTACAGCTTATTGAGCTGTGTGAGTGCAGTGTTATTCTCTGTCCTTTTAATGAACACAGTGATTTGGCTGTGATCAGATAGAGGAGTTAGTGGTTTTACAGTGAATGCACTGAGAGAGAAAGGGTCTAAATCTGTTATGACATAATCGACTGTGCTATTCCCAAGAGGTGAGCAAAATGTGTATCTTCCTAAGGAGTCCCCTCGTGTCCTACCATTGACGATGTACAGACCCAGGCTTTGACAGAGCTGCAGAAGTTCTTTTCCATTTTTGTTGGTGATATTATCATGGTTGTTTCTGTGGGGACAAAAATCATTATTATTAATACAGGATAATTTATTAGGGGTCTGATCTTTTCCTGTGGGGATGAAGTCGGGTTGTGTGCCTGTTCTAGCATTCAGGTCCCCGCAGATGAGCACATGTCCCTGGGCCTGGAAATGGCTCACCTGCTTTTCTAACTCTGGAAACATGTCTTCAGAGTAGTATGGGGACTCTGAGGGAGGGATGTAAATGGCGCAGAGGAATATGTCTTTTGTGAACAGACTATGGTGCCTTTGACGTTGAGCCAAATATGTTATTTCCCTTTTTTAACAATGTCTATAAATGTGTGTAAATTTGATTTGTACCAGATTATTAATCCCCTGAGCATCTGCCTTGGCGTGTTGAACTCATCTTTTGTGATGGTACTGTAACTTCTCTATATTCTGTGGGACAGTGGGTGACCATGTCAGCCCTACACCATGTTTCCTGTAGGATTATGATGTCAAGGTCTTTGATACAACATTTAAAGTCATTGTTTAAAGATTTTAGACCAAAGACTGATGATCTGAGGCCTTGAATGTTCCATAGACTTACTGTGAGAGATGCCATGTTATATTTAATTAAAACGAGATAGAAAAAAAAAAAAAAACAATTAATATCTGAAGGGTGTGTATATTTATTTATTTGTATCTGGTGTGGTTATTTGTGTCTTTGGAGGCTAATATGAGGCAGTGCAGTTTTACATTGTGAGTCTTGTGCAGATGTACTGCAGTAACTGTTTGATCTCACCCATCTCTTGGCTGGAGTGGGTCCCTCTGACAGCATCTGCATAGCTGTATTGCTGCAGGTGGCTCTGCTGCAGGGGCACGGGGGCTCCTGGACCTCTGCTGTGTGGCTGTTTGTGCTGGTAAGCTGGTGTGGCTCTGGGGTGATGGGGTGTGGCTCTGGGGTGATGGGGTGTGGCTCTGGGGTGACGGGGTGTGGCTCTGGGGGGTGTAGATTGGAATGTAGAGCTAGTTGATGGGTTCTGCTGAGGTGGTAGGGGCAGGTGGTGTGGTGGCTGTCCTGGCATGGCTCTGTGCTGTCGTGCAGGTGGGTTCTGCTGAGGTGGTAGGGGCAGGTGGTGTGGTGGTTGTCCTGGCATGGCTCTGTGCTGTCGTGCAGGTGGGTTCTGCTGAGGTGGTAGGGGCAGGTGGTGTGGTGGCTGTCCTGGCATGGCTCTGTGCTGTCGTGCAGGTGGGTTCTGCTGAGGTGGTAGGGGCAGGTGGTGTGGTGGTTGTCCTGGCATGGTTCTGCGCTGTCGTGCAGGTGGGTTCTGCTGAGGTGGTAGGGGTAGGTGGTGTGGTGGTTGTCCTGGCATGGTTCTGCGCTGGCGTTGGTATCCAGGTGTGAGTGTTTGATTATGTGATGGTCTCTGTGAAGTTGGATGTTCATCTCTGTGCGCGGTAGTTGTTTGCACATGTCGACCCAGTGCTACACTCTTTAGTGTTTTGGCAAACTCTTTGACCACGTGTTTGTGCAAGTGCACGTGATCATATAGATGGTGCGGGGTGATGGTGGGGTGATGCGCTAGATGCACATTAGGGATGAAGGCACATCCTCTCGAGATCTCTGTGTTCACCCTCTGGATGGTGGCTGGGTGGAAGTCTTTACGGGGAAGAAGGGTGGAGATTATGATCTTGGCATTGGGGAAAGTTTCTGCAGCCCTCACTGCTACTCTGCAGACCAGACCTCCGACCCTCTCCTGCTCTGCTCTAAGATCATTCGTACCTGTGTGAATGATAATACATGCAGGCTTGCCAAGGAGGTTTTCTGAGAGAATGTGGTGGGCATTTTTTGTTTTTGGGCACCATATTTTAGATATTTTCTGGCCAGGGAAAAGCTTCTCCTCTTGTAAGAACTTTCCATTTGAATCAATGAGGATAGCTACTTCTGTGTCTCTTTGTGATGCCACTGGCTTGGTCTCTGTTTGCTCCTTGTGATCTTTGATTGTGGTGGAGAGCAGTTGGGTGCTTGGTGGTTCCTGGATGTTAGAAGCAATCTCTCTAGCTCTTTGAGGGGAGGGTGTGGTACTAGGGGAAGGCTCTCTGTCGCTTTGAGGGGAGGGTGTGGTACTAGGGGAAGGCTCTCTGTCGCTTTGAGGGGAGGGTGTGGTACTAGGGGAAGGCTCTCTGTCGCTTTGAGGGGAGGGTGTGGTACTAGGGGAAGGCTCTTCGGCGCTTTGGGGGGAGGGTGTAGTACTAGGGGCAGGCTCTCTGGTACTCTGAGGGCGAGGTGTAGTGCTCAAAGCAGGCTTTCTGGGGTTGGTAGTGGGCTTTGCTGGGCTGGGTGAGGATGGGTCATGCTCAATGTTGGCAGTGTTTGGGAGGCCTGAGTGAGTCTGCAGCTGGGATATAAGAGCTTCTATGATGGCGTCTTGTTTGTGTTTCTCCTGCCTGAGTTCTGACAGTTGTTGTTGTAGTTCCTGTGTTAGTTGTGTTAGCTCTTGGTTTGCACAGTCCCTGTACTGTGCTAGCTCCTGTCTCAGCTTCTCTCTGTCCTCCATCAGGTTGTCTATATCTCCTCTCATCTCCTGCATTGTCACCTTCAGGTGCTGTTTGGTCTGGTTAAGCTGGTCTCTGAGGGCTTCAGTGTTAGTGCTGGTGGAGGTGTGGTTCTGCATGTGTCTTTCTCTCTCTCTCTTTCTCTCTCTCTCTCTCTCTCTCTCTCTCTCTCTCTCTCTCTCTCTCTCTCTCTCTCTCTCTCTCTCTTTCTCTCTCTCTCTCTCTCTCTCTCTCTCTCTCTCTCTCTCTCTCTCTCTCTCTCTCTCTTTCTCTCTTTCCCATTATAGTAACTGGTTTGTGTGTACTGGTGGGCAGGGGGGTGTGGGGTGGTGCTGAACAGCAGAAAGGCCAGTCAGGCCAGCGCGTGGCCAGCACTCTGCTGACAGCCCGTCAGGCCTGCTGAAACAAAACAAATGTCACTTCTTGAGGCTGCTAGGAGCTGTAATTAGAGGAGAGAGGAGAAAGACCACCCAGCAAACACAAGTCCACCGACTAGACAAATACTACACTGCACAAACAGGGGGGGGGATGTGCACTGTACACAGCCACAGAGGAGACTGCAGCCACATTTACATATGCATGCGGGCTTGGAGTGGGAGAATATGGAGATGGAATTCAGCTCATTACCTTTGGGGAGGAATGTTTATTTCAGAATCTCTTTCGCCCTCATCAGTCCGGGTCCTTTCACTTGGTTATGAAGCCTTTTGATGAGCATGAAACCGCACGTGCGGGAGCGGGGTGTGAGCAGATAGCTGTGCCTCTCCCGCACACAGGCAGGCACAATGAGATGGACACAGATGGAGCCCTTTGTGAATGTGCTGTGGGTAATGGGCGTCGGGCTGGTTTGTATTCATGGGGAAGCCGGTAGAGGCGCTCGGGCGGGAGAGAGGAACACAGCGCCGGGGAGATTAAACCTGCCCCGTGTCCCTTGGGACTCCTGCTTTAGATCTCACACGCACACACGCAGGGTCGTCCTGCGGCACGGCGGGTACGAAGGGCGGTCAGAGGACAGATGCTGAGACGCGAAGAGACACGCAACATCTCACCAGAGCTCAGACGTGCAGCGAGGAGACCTCAATCCCGTCTCACCCCTCACTCCCGTCTCGCTGCCGTGCCGTCGCACCGCACTTGCTGCTAAAAACGGCGGCGGTTAGCCGTCCTGCTTTGGGCCTACGTAATGCCCAGGCCATTAATTAGGCAGAGCCAGACAGCCTGGCCTGCACCTCCATATTCCCCTTCGGCAGCCATCTGCCTGCCCCTGGCCCCAGGCCGGAGGAGCCCCGGGGTGCTAATGAGCGGCACCAGCCCGTCTTTGTTTGACCCCCTGGCCTCTGGGAGGGCAGGTTTACTGTAGCCCGCTAGCTCCCCAGCACCCAGCCCTCGCGCTCGCTGCAGACTCCACCGCCATGACCTCCCAGCTCCCGGCCATTCCACACAAATGGCTTAGAACGGAAAAAAAAACGCTTCGCCGGGGAGAGATCTCGCCATGCGCTAAAAATAACCGGCTCCACCGCGCTGCGCCGCAGGCTCCGGAGAAAGCAGGGCGAAGCTTTTTGGATGAGGCAGCGCGGAATATTTAGCTCGTGGCATTTCTGAAGACAGGTCCTCCAGGGGGGGGGAGCGACCCGCTCACGCTCTGGGGGCTGCGGGTTCAGGGGAGAGGGTCACCCCAGGCCCGGCTTTGCAGCGCTGGGCCGGCCCGTCAGAACCTGCGGGTCTCTCCGCCTCGTGCCGCTGCAAATTGACATGCTGTCGCTCCTGGTGCAGCACCTGTTCTGTATAGCAACAGGGAGCTTGAAATAGATGTTCCTGTATTTCTTTTTGCTCGTTTTTTCCTCTGCCTAGGTCCAGCCAAAAGGCGTAGCCCTGGCCTGTCTCTGCAGAGCGCGTGTCTAGGAAGAGTTCCAGGCTAAGATTTATGTGCACGCAGCCCGTGTGCGGAGGAGGGGGCTTGTCAGGGCTGTTTAGTGGGGCGATACCGAGGCTCCTTTCTCTCTTTATCAGGTCCTGATCAGACAGAAGCAGCCGCCATTCCTGCAGTCTGTTCCTGATACCTACGCTGATTTTATCAGCCCGGAGCAGCTTCTAGCCCTCTGCTCGCAGTAGTGTGTGTGTGGGTGTGTGGCCGTAAGCGTGTGAGTGTCAGAGCCAGTGCAGTATACCTGCCTTTGCTCTCAGCCTTACTGTGCCAAGTTGTGAAATGCAGCGCTTCAAATCAGCGTCTTTTACGAATCTTATTGGAAGAGGATGAGATCGTCCGGCTGGCTCAGCGCTTGCCCAAGCATACAAATGCCTCCTGAGATCCGTTTCCTTACCTTGACCAAACCGGCGGCGTGTCGCCTCCGCTGAGGAACCGTCAACGCCAGGCAAGCTGTAGGAACATCGCACCTCCAGCAGGAGAACTGCTGAGGAGAACCGTGCAGAGCTCCGAACGGCAGCAATATGAGAGCGTGTGGTCCTGCGCCTTTCAGCTGAATCTTCAAGGCGTGTGTTTGGGTGTGTGTGTGTGTGTGTGTGTGTGTGTGTGTGTGTGTGTGTGTGGGATGAGCTTGGGCTGTGAGGGGGGGTTCAAAGGCCTTTACAAATGTAGATGTTCTCTTGCAGGTGACAACAGTGGACAGGTTCCAGGGCCAGCAGAATGACTACATCATTCTCTCACTGGTGCGCACCAAAGCTGTGGGACACTTGAGGTAAGCACGTCGCCTTCTCTCTCTCTCTCTCTCTCTCTCTCTCTCTCTCTCTCTCTCTCTCTCTCTCTACTGAGCCCCGTTTAGAGTCAGAAGCATCACTCTGCACCACAAAAGCAGGTTTTCATTCATGAGCGCAGGGATGATACGAGCAGGGTGGCTGCAGCGGGAACAAAACCAATGGCATCCTGGGAAGAGGGAGGCAGCGCGTTGCTCTTGACGATCGTGTGAAATATCGACGAGCCCAAAGCCCCGCGATAAAGGGCCACTCCCCTAAAAGCCGCGCCCATAATCCCCCGAGCGTGTGCGTTTGGTTTGCATACGCGTGGTCTCCCCCCCCCTCTCAGTTAATGCAGACAGAAAAACCTTTTTTATTTCCAGGCGACTGTGCGACACTAATAACTCTTATTGTAATCCTTTGCATATTTAATAGATGGCTAAAGATTGGCACGGTGCGGTAAGGAGTAAGGAGCACACCTTCTCTACTGCAGCTGCTGGTAGAAGCACAGTCAGGCGAGCTGGAAGTGCAGCCTGGACAGGGAGATTCTACCTAATGAATAAGTTATGGCTCGTATCTGCGCTCCGTTAGTATAACGTCCCTAAAAGCACCGTCGCCTTCGAGGACGGCAGAAAGAGCCGCTCGGAAGAGCCTAGCGGGAACGCCCGCCGCGCCCTTGGACGTCAGACGCCGTTCACGCCTCGCGTTGAAATGTGATCTGACTCTGGATGCTTTACAGTATATGGATAAGGAAAAGCATAAGTGCACAGACAGCACGGGCCTCCAGCGAGAATGTAATTGCATCTGCCTGACCACCTCCGGAGATGGTTCCTTTCCCATCGAATCGGATCTCTGGCGCAGTCATCCAGGTGTAAATGTAGCCTGTGCAGTGTGTTCGTATTAGGGACGGAGCTCTACAATGTATCGTCCAATCATTATCTCAGCATTTGCGATACTGATGTGGCGGAATGTAATAATGTCCAAGTACGAATAACAGATGTGTGTGTGTGTGCTGTGAGTATGCTGAGCAGATCTCACATGAGTGTGCTGAAGTTGTTCTCAGCATTCAGTCGATCCAACATTGCAAATATCGATCAGGTAAAAAAAAAGGCACAATCTAAAAATTAGTCGTGTAACTCCGATAATGTAACGTGTCCGTAGTGTTTGTTCTTGATATGGAAGGGCATAGCAACCCAGGATTTGAAACACATCAACCATTCATACTGGTTGTGATGGTAACAATAGGTGACTCTGGTCCCAGCCTAATATCTGATGGCTTTGTGGACTGATAGTGCTATCAGATGGTTGCTATGGAAATGGAGGGAAATTTCGAAGACGTCTTGAAGCAGATGGGCAAATGGTGTGGACAAGCATCTGGCCACGATGCCGATGGAAGGCAGACATTCGCTGACGGCTCACCGCACAGGACGAACATGTCCGTTTAGCGGTTAGCTGACTGATGGAGTGGCAGGCGTGCTAGGCACAGTAAAACCGTGATTTCACTGCTGACGTCCTGCTACATCAGCTGGCTTTGTAGCTCTGCCTTTAAAAATTGGAATGCAGGCAACATGCAAATAGCAATCCCAAACAATTATGCAAGGATGTGAACACACAAATAAATGCATGCGTAAGATGACATCACGAATGTGCCTCGAAAAGATTGCCGCTCCACGGATGAGCCCGGGGAGAGACACAGACAGGCATGCTTTGTTTTGACCAGAATCCTTGAGATGCTTCATGCTCACAGATCACTCACAAGCCTCTCCAGGAGAACCTGGGCTTAAGCCACTCCCAGTGCAGGGGGAAAGCAAAGCGTGCTGTGGCAAAGCCCTGCATACAATATCAGAACTGTATCGGTAATATCAGCCTTCTACAGTATCTGTATTGCCAAAGCCAATATTGCGATATATCGTAAGAAACGATATATCGTAAGAAACGATGTATCGTACGGCCCTAACCCATCTTCAGATCTCCGGGTGTAACTGGGGCACTTTTGCCACCATGTTTGTTCAGTTTACTATGCAGGGATTATGCTGTCGTTTTACATTGTGTACCCATCAAACTACATTACACCACACTGCATTCTCTGATCTCTGGGCTGGGGGGGCTGTGCGCGTGGAGCCCATTAGGACGTTGGACGTCTCTGCCGGGCGGGCGGTGCAGAGCTCCTGCGCAGGAGCACCTGGCCCTGCTTCATTCATAATGTGCTGCCCTGTTGTCCCCTGGGCGCAGCAGTGAGTCATGCTGAAGGGGTTGGGGGTGCAGCCCAGACTCCGAGGCACCGTCTGCTTTGGCTTTAATGCTAGTGTTGCCTTTCACCACAGATCCGCTCGCTGTCATAGCCCGGGAGGGTGGAAATAAGGGCCTCACCTGCAGAGGACTCTACACACACATACACACACACACACACACACACACACACACTCGCACTCAAGCCATCGAGCATCTAAGCAATAAGTCAGCAATTTCCAGAGATAATTCTGTCCTCTATCTTGGCAAGGGCACTACTGTTTGCATGTTGTGTGCGTGCGCGTGTGCGCGTGTGCGCGTGTGCGCGTGTGTGTGTGTGTGTGTGTGTGTGTGTGTGGCTCTGAGGGGCTGCAGAACCCAGGAACATGTAGAGCAGATAAAGCTGTTGTGTGGAACGTAAGTGGTTAAAATAATTTTGGCGCCAGAGTCTTATCAGGCTTTCTAAATGAAGCGGATTGCCTTCATTAGTGGGGCACATTAATGCATTAATGTCCACAGGGAGCTGCAGTCAAGACTGTAAAACATCCTTCATTTAAGTCACTTTTATTACTGGGAAATGCTGTATATTCCCAGCTAGCTCATCTCATCATTTCACTCCTGTGCATGGGTAGAAAAATAACCACTCTGCTCTTCTCCCTCCCTCCCTCCCTCCCTCCCTCCCCCCCTCCCCCCGGCTCTGTCGCTACCTTTCCTGGCCTCCGCCCCGTCTCTCCTCCCTGCGTTCCCCCCTGGGTGTGTGCAGGGATGTCCGCCGCCTGGTGGTGGCCATGTCCAGGGCACGGCTGGGCCTGTACGTCTTCGCCCGGGTCTCCCTCTTCCAGAACTGCTTTGAGCTGACTCCAGCCTTCAACCAGCTCACTGCACGACCCCTGCAGCTGCACATACGCCCTCACGAGTACTACACCTCGGTGAGTACACACACACACACACACACACACACACACACACGCACGCGCGCACATGCATGCGCACTCACTATTGCAATTAACAGTGAAAGTGAAGCCGACCCTGACAAGCCGTTCGCGAACATTCAATTACAGGAGCAGTTAATGTGTCTTGCACATCGTACATGGCGCAAGCAAGAATGTCATTAGCCATCGCCCTGAGCTCAGCAGTATGAGCATCCTTGTTCTTCACCCAGCCTGCCTGTAAAGTCCCTTGGCACATGTGCAGCTGCTGGGGAAGAGGCGTGTGCCTTAAACCTGCACACTGGAATGTCCGAAGGCGAAGGCTGCTGTTGAGAGGTGCAGGCATTGTGGGTGGAGGTGCCGTGGGTGGAGGTGCTGTGGCTCCGGCTGCCCCAGCTGTCTCCCCCCCCACAGATTCCTGTCGTAGGCAGCACCGGCCTGGGGGCCCGTGCCATCAGCAGCACGCGCGCACATCCTTGCAGGAGAGCCCTTCTCAGCCACCTTGCCACAGTCTGGTTGGCAGACAAATCTGCTTGCACATTAATGCCCCCAGACAATGACGCACGTAAAGCCATTGATGCATTGTCCTTCTGCATTTGAAATGTAGCTGAAAAGGATTTTTATTTAATCAGAAGTGTTGATGTAAGGCTTTTTCGGTGGCCGCTGTGCTAAATGTGTCAGGAGACTGTGGTGCAAAGAATGCTGCAGTCCCCGTGTCTGTGAGTGTGCTTGTCTCCGTGCAGGGGGGAGATCTCTCTTCCTTCTCTTCCTGCCGGTGAAGTGGAGGCACTGCTCTTGATATGTCCTCCTGTCCCTCTCCTGCAGTGTGTGCACGTCACACACTTCACACACAGTGTTCGATTTCACCTGAATCTCTGGAAGGAGAATGAGAATAAAGGAGCACTCTGTCTCTCTCTCTCTCGCTCTTTCTCCCTCTCCCTCTATCTCTCTACCTCTACATCTCTCTATCCCTCCTTCTCTCTCTCTGTCTCTCTCTATCCCTCCCTCCCTCCCTCCCTCTCTCTCTCTCTCTCTCTCTCTCTCCCTGTGTCTCCCTACAGACTGAGGAGCGTTCTAGCCAGCCTGATCAAGTCATACAGAGCATGCCTGAGATGGCCAACCTGGTCTACAACATGTACATGCACATGATGCAGAAGAGCCAGCAGTACAGACAGGTGAGGCTAACGGTGGTCTCCGCTTTCCCTGACACCACATACCCAACCAGTGTGCTCGTCTTGAGAGTTTCCCTTTTTTTTTGAAAAAGAAGTGCTTTTTTTTTATTATTTATTTTTGTATGTTTAATGGGGCTGAAACTGGATGAGAGTTGGATGAGACTAAACCGCTCGTTTCCACACATGAACCATATCCGTTCCCCATACCGTCAACGCTCACTCTCCTACTCCGTCCGGGGGCTATTGTGGGTGGGGGAAGGCAGGGAGGGGGCTGAGTGTAATGGGCAGTAGAGGGCCTTTCCCCCTCACATTGCAGTTCCCCCATGGTGAGGGCGCTTTGCTTCCATTTCCCTTCTCTGCACCTACAGCAACAGCAGCAGCTACTGCCGCCCCCTCGCCAGGTGCTGGCGGCCCAAGAGCCTGACGTGAACATGCAGGAAGAGGAGGGGCAAGCCAACGGGGGGCGGGGCCAGGGAGGCGAGGAAGGCCAGAGCGTGGAGAAAACCGAGGAGGCCGAGACGAAGGCGGAGCAGGAGCAGGGCGTGTCGGAGCAGCAGGCCGAGGAGCATGGGAAAATGCCTGAACACCCAGGCAGAGATAGTGACAGCGGGGACAGTGAGGAGGAGGAGGAGGAGGGGCCTCAGAACTAGCCTGCCTCATTCTGATTGGCCAGCGTCTCCCACACCATCAACTGCAGAGGATTGTGTTTTTCCACCTTGATTTGGTTCCTATGGTTATACTGGTTACTTTAGAGAAATCGTATGCTATAGAGTCATTATTTTGCCTTTTGTAACTTTTGCAATGAACGATGTCTCTTTTGTAATAAAACGAAATAGTAAAATTTACTGCCATTGTATACATTGGTTTTTATTAAAAAAAAAAAAAATCAAACATTTATTGGAAAATGTTTCATTGCTGAGTGTTTCTCAGCGTGTGATACTTGTGCCACTGAGGGAGACACTTATGAGCCAGTTTACCAAGCGACCAGCATGACCATGTTTGTGTCACATTGTGTTGTTTGAGTTGAGAGTGCAAGTTCAGGCACATACTGTGCGCATTGTGCAACTTCCCCTGGAGGTCTCCCTTCCCCATAATGCAACAAGGCTGCTGCTTCACATCCTCTCCTGTGTCCGCGCCTGTCTTGTACGTCCTAAACTAGCCATAACCAGGAGGAATTCGCTGGCTTCACGTGGGCAGAGCCAGTTAGCCGTCTCTCCGCACAGTCTACGGAGGATCCCGAAAACCCTGACGATCGGAGATTATTCACTCGTCAAACACAGGAAATCATCCACTTCTTCTGCTTGACTGGGGAAGGATCTCCCACTAGGTTTGTACTGCTGCCTTTATTCTGTGACCGTGGCCTGTTTTGTAGTGTTGTAAATGTCTGTGTGTCTTGGGGTCAAGTGCTGACAAGTATTTGTCATTCTTATTACACTAGAAGACTGTTAAAGTTCATTTGCAGCAGTACCTACATGTATGTGTGTATATATACTGTTTAACCATTTTTGTATGTATGGAACTTTATTTTTCCTAGTTATTTTCAAATGTGGCTTTTTCAAAAGTGCCCAGCGTCAGCAGTTACTAGCAGACTGGAGTTCTGCAGCTGCCAGGGCATAAGGTGCAACGTGTGCTAACTAGAACCACGAGATGAGCGCGAGATTAGCCACGTGTGGGCGACCACACGGACAATAAACAGCATTGTGACAGTAAAGCGCTGGATCACTGCACACACACTTCCCTTCAGTCTCGCTGACCCCAGCGTTGCTCTGATGAGTGTTGTGCTTCTCATGGTATTCTGCAGCTTTGGCCCTCCTCACTCTGGTTGTAGTGACCAACATGCATATACTGTTTCATTCTGGATATAGTACAATGTGTAAAAAGTTTCATGTATGCCCCATGTAATTCAGCTACAATGAATCAGTCTTATAATTATTAACACATAATTTAATTAACACAGGCCAGCAATGGGAACCAAATTATGCATTTGAGGAGATGCCTACAGTCTTTCCCAGAGAGCCCCTCTTATGTTCCCACATCGTCACAGCTTTTCAGCACTCAAGGAGCCACGATGGCAAACCTGAGTGAGTGGCGTGAGACAGAGTCCGTGGTCACATGATCATGTGCAGAACTGCCCAACACGGTGGCCTTGCTTCAGTATTCATGAAGCAGCTGGTAAATCTAGAACCTACCGACACTACAGTATTAATCTAACCTAGTGTTGGCATGCAGGCTATCACGCATAGATGAAGTACACATCACCATGCACTGTGTACACCACGTCCTCTCCACATGGGAAACCTGAGTCAGCAGACCGTTCACTTCACAGCGATGCCTTGCAGTGCAGAAGCGTTCATCATGCTTACTGGTGCGCAGAGACTTATTCACTGGGTTCAGTGGAGTGTGCACACTTAAGTGTGAGTAAATCCCAAACACGGGATTCATGAGTTACATTTTATTACAGAGTAAAGGGTAACAGAAAGTGACACTAGAAGGCTTTCACGGCCGAGCAAACCACAATATACCACAAACCGTATACCTCTCTCCCTATATCACACTCACTATACCTCACTCCCTATATCACACTCACTATACCTCACTCCCTGTAGCACACTCACTATATCTCATTCCTTATACCTCACTCCCTATATCACACTCATTATACCTCACTACCTATATCACACTCACTATACCTCACTCCCTATACCTCTTTCCCTGTAGCACACTCACTATATCATTCCTTATACCTCACTCCCTATACCTCATTCCCTATACCACACTACCTATATCACACTCCCTATACCTCACTCCCTATATCACACTCCCTATACCTCATTTCCTATATTACACTATACCTCACTCCCTATACCTCATTCCCTATATCGCACTCCCTATACCTCACTCTCTATATTACACTCTACCTCACTCCCTATACCTCACTCCCTATATCGCACTCCCTATACCTCACTCCCTATATCACACTCCCTATACCTCTCTCCCTATACCGCTCTTCCTCTGCTACAATCTGCAGGATGGGTTGCTGCAGCTCCTGCTTCTGGGCCATCTTCTGGCTGATCGTGCTGCTTGTGTTGGGCTGGCCTCTCAGCATCTTCCTGGGAGGGGTGTATGGCCTCGTCGTCCCCCTCACTGCCTGCCTTGGCCTGGACCGACTGTCAGACCTGCTGCTGGCGGGCGCCAACCTAGGCCGTACCTGCGCCCAGAACATGAGGCATGGCACACCACCGTGCTGAGTGCCCAGCCGCCCGCTCAGCCTGGAGGCACGGCGAGGAGCCATCTGCGATGTTCCTCCATAAGAAACGTTCATATTGTTAACAACATTAATTGCATAATTGGTTCTTGTCATTTGGTTTGCTAGTTTATTGACCTTTTGCAGATCACTCTGTCTGCGCTTTGTATTGACTTGCAGAAATTGAAATTAATTTTGTTTACATAAACAAACAGCTGCATAGCGATAATGTCAAAGCGAAACCTGAAAACACTAATGATCCAATAAAAGCCAATAAAGGTTTTCAGTGTAGACCAGTTTATGTGTACTTCCCTGAATATTACAGAAAATAAAATCACGCTTATAGACTTAAGTCCAATATAAATTTGAAAATCTTCTGAACTAAGCAGTTGGTCTAGAGAAGCAGGATAATTTTAGGTGTTTTTTATCTCCAGTTCGCATCTTGACAATACAACACTTGTATGGGCCCAAGACAAGGCTTAAGCCAAGATGAAGCTACATCACTGTTAGAATTTCTAGGACTAGGCTTAATGTGGGAAACTGATCTATAAATTAACCCAAGACTGGATGTAAATGGGCCAGAAAAATAGATTTACTTCAATTCTCCCTTTTCATGGCAAAATATTTGCTAAGATGTCTAATGTTTTGTGTTATACATAATACAACAAAACTCCTTTTTTGGCGAGGAGATGAGCTTCTGAAATGCTGCTTTGCCCTCTGAAAAGTTTCTGTAAAAAGTCAGTGTCACCCGAGAGGCTTTCACTTCGGAGGCACTTCTGCAGCAAGGGGTTGCAGAAAAGAAGCAAACTTGCCACTCAAAAACTCTAGATTGCCCCGTAAGCTCTTTTTATCATGTTCTGTTAGTAAAATTGTATTTCAGCTTTCCTGTCCCAGACTAAATATAATCTCTGTGAATGTTGACAAGTGGCATTGCTTGCATGTATAAGTATTCCCAACATAACACAGTGTTACACACTTTGGCACAATATGGCCGTTGTCCTGGTGACGGCTTCCTGCAGCTTCACTCACTCCTGCCCTCTAGAGGCAAAGGGCAGAAAGCTGACCATTGGGAGGGCAAGAGAATCTCATGGAATTAACATCTCAACTCCACTAATTCTTTCATCCCTTAATCTAAAAGGCCATCAAAAAGGTCTCTCCATTCACCTGTATCCCAATTTTGATGTTTCCTTCTTATCACTGGTTTGCAAGTACCATACACAAATTAAACAAACTCCTCCTCTTGCATGTGGCAGGATCACTGCGTTGCAGCTCCTTCATTGTTCGGGCTGGTCTGACACACAAAACAAATTGTTAATGTTCTTAACTTTGACAGACACTTTGCTTATCTACTTTGAGAGCATCCATGGCTTTCCAGCTTCCAAATCCCCCCTGTTTAGGCTCACCCAGAATATCATGGACAAGTGTGCAGCGCTGATGTGGATAGCACGGCGGCTGTAGATTAAACCACTCATATATGACCCATGAATATTTCATGACCATTTCAAAAAGCTCTTTAACCTCACTTTCTCAGTATCGCTGCTGACTGAAGTAGCGAATGACAATAATTCTTTCAGCCGAAGCCCTAAGCCCTAATCCTTGATAAAAAAAAAGCATATGGCTGTTTTACAAAAATTTCAAATGCAATATTTATGGGGCTGCCACTTGAGCCCTCCTTCGATGGCCTGCGTGCAGACTTCATTCCCTCTCCCAATGCTCCAAGGGAAGACTCTTCTGGCCAAAGTCATCCGAGTTTTCACCTCAAGTCTGTTCATTCTTTCCCACACGATTTGTTGGCAGGCACAACAGAGCTGGCGGAAGGCCTGGGGCGCAACAGGGGCTCAGCGTGACGTGGACTGGACCCGAGCTATAGATAGTTCATTCAAGTGGGAGACCAAGGGTGGAGAAAGGTCCAGCCACCTCGCTGCGCTGATATGTGGGGGAGGATACGGGCCATGCAGCATCCAATTAACCCCATACTGCTTTTCTAATCTGGCCCTGGCATGCCAGCCGAGGGGAGGGTCCACTTCTGCTGGCTCAGGGGGTCTCAGGGCTGCCTCCATCCCCACAGCAAAGGGTCACACGCCTGATTTCATTTACTGATTTCGAATGGAATTTGCTTCCTATGCATGTTGTTGCGTGCATTCGCAAATATACCCAAACGATACAGTCAACACAGTTTTACAGTTTTACAGTTTACTGTTCAGTCAAAGCAAACGAAACGCCTTAAGACGGATGGACAGTTATTTCAGTACCGAGACACTTTTTAGCGAACACCCTTCACAGTAAAACGTCGTCCTGGACCAACTCAGAGGTTACCAAGTCCCCTTACCATGCATTGGTGACAATGTGTCGCTAAAGGTATGTGAGTGTCACGGTTCGCCGACAGGACACCTTTCCCATCCATCCCAATCACATGGTGTGGCATCTTTTAGTGGCCTTTTAATAAAATTAAGTGACCCCCCACCCCCAAAAAAAGCCAGCAGGACATCGGAGTACAAACCGAGAAGCTTGCATATCAAAAACAAAGTGCTGGCCATCTATAAAGAGCGTATCTGTTGAGCTCACCAGGTACATTACTTGGGGTCACAGCATTAAAACACTTAACAAGATCCTCAGCGAATCTCTGTGCTTAACACTAAGCCGAATACACAATCTCTGTTTCTTAACGTACAACAGGTTGTTTGAGCAAGATCGGGAAAGGTTTGGGCATGATATCCTCGCTGTTACGATATCTATTGTCTTTGCTATATTGTTTAGATATTGTCCTTCGCTCAGGACATGGTGTGACCTAGAATGTAGCCATTTGTGAGGGTTATAGTTTTCATTACGCTGTCATGATCCAGCCTGGAGGTTCAAGACCTGATGGACTTGTGCAGGATGCAGGTACGCATGTCATTATCTAAATTGCATGGCTATGCATGGCTGCACCAGATAATGTGCTTTAAAGTATGGCAAATTATACATGAAAGGATCTAAAATTTTGCAGACATTCATAGTCAAGCGTGAGTGTGCAAGACACACTAAGGAGAAGCTCGGCTATTTGGCCTTGGACCTGGTAATGAGACAAGTCCTGCTGCCTCATCCTCCTCATTGGCTGAGGGCTACACGGTCTCCATCAGAGATGACAAACTTTACTGTCCCAAGATTCTCTTACAGCTCTCCTTCATTGGGAGGCAGCCCAGACACAGTCTGCATCCAACTGAACTTATGCCATAATACAGCAATCACTGTATGACATCATACTGTCTTATATATATATATTTACCATGTTCCCTTATCAAATGTTCCACACGTTCATGCTCATGTCCTTTAAAGGCACAGCCCTCTGGACTAACATCATACTGTTTACAAGTATGATATTTAAAGGTTATTAAAGGTTAATAAGACTCAGTAATTTCCATAGGAGTTTGTTTGAATACATGAAACAACCTACATTATGGTATGTGATACTGACATCCATACCACCGTACCATGTCCTGTCTTTTGACTTGTATCCTGGAATTGCTGATTGATACAGAGGAAAATTACATCTACACCTCACAGCACACTGAAATTGACCCACTGCAGGAGAGGGCTCTGTGATGGACACTGTCACTCAGGAAGGTAAATGTGCTCTGGTTGCTATTCCAGAGGGCTGACGTATGTTTGAGCCTGGTTGTGTCTGCTGTTCTCAGCCTTCACCACACCCTCTAACTTTAATCAAAAATACTTTTAAGCCATGTCAGTGTCCACTACTACAGCCAGTCACACTGGTCTTTGTTATGTTTTCAACTATTATAATTTCTTAACTAATCATTGACTCTTACATAACAAATTTATAATTACCATCCTGGATGTACAATAAGGTTGGAGTCTTACTCCATGCAACGCTTACTCCATGAAACCAGTGATCTCTTGCAAGGACACACACACAGATTTTGGGTGTAACATATAACAGCTGGATAAAAAAACTTGCAGTTTGTAAATATTTAAGATTCAGGTTTCCATGGATGGATGTACCCCAAATCTCTTAAGCAAGGATTTCACTAGGAGGTTAAAAAAAGACTTAACTTGAGTTTATAAAAGATTAGCCTACTATGCTAGGATAAGCCATCTTATGACTTTAACTCGGGGGAAAAACAATGTCACGTGAACAGTTGCCTTAATCCCGACCCTTAATACTGTCCTGGAAATGGTAATGGCCTCACATAAAAATGGCTTGATGATTTATATTTTCACTTGGTCCCATGTAGATGGTATATAGTGGATAGCGTTTGCATGTGTACTAGTAAATATCAATCTAAAACATTGCCACTGATCATTTTTTTCTGATAGCGCCTTCCAGAGTTCAATAAAAGTTTTCAAATGTAACCTCTACTTCTTAGAGCAGGTCTCCTTAGGCGATTACTCTAAAACCTTCAATTCCATCTCAAATCACATTAGCTGATATACGTACGTGTTCCCTAAAATAGCCCAATGAAAATTCATGTTGGATGTGATCTGGACATCGTGGTCGACTTGAATATGTCATTGGGGGAAACTAAGGGCGGGGTCAGAGATGAAGCTTCTATTTTTAAACACGAGGCAACGGTAAAGCGATTAGAATCTCAGGTGGTATTTGCGCTGAGTCGCTTACGGCGGCCTATCAATGCATTATCATTGGTCGCAGTAACAACAATAGCTTAGACTACTACAATCCGTGAGATGATAGCAGCAGCGAAGGACTTATTTACGACTGTTATGTCCATGATAGCAACAAGTATTTGACATCGAGAAAAAAAAATAGGACGCGTTCTGTCTTCTAAACCAATAACAGTTCGCTTCTCATCCCTAGCACCACTTCTGTTTCAGCACCACTGTGCAAAACTCAGTAAATCTATGCGGTGCCAGCCAAGGACTTCATCACCGCTCCATCTTCTGTTTCATCAAAGGTTACACTGATATGTACAGAACATTGCAAATAAGATTTTTTTGGCAGATCTCCACAAACCTGTCTGCGCGTGACGCAGGAGGCGACTACTTAAGGGGGATTAGCACCAGCAAGACATTAAACCCAACCTCCCAGCACCCAGACACCGCACCACCTATCGACTTGATCTGAAGATCGGAAATAGGAGGGCTTATATTAATCAGCACTTCGGACTCGAAGAGAAGTAAACGTGGGATCGCCGCGTTCTCCTTTGGCATTGCTACTGCCAGAGCGCAGGGAAGAGGTTCGCGATCAATGCGCGTGGCAGATCAAATCGAGACCTCTGGAGAGTAAAAAAAGGAAATAGTACCTTTTTTTCCGTGGAATTCGTGCAGAGGAGAATCCCGTCTCCGAATGAGCAACCATGGGGGAATGGACCATACTCGAGAGGCTCCTAGAAGCTGCCGTTCAGCAGCACTCTACTATGATAGGAAGGTAAGACAAATGTCCATAATGTTTGTTTGTGACCGTGTTTATTTTACAGTAGGTTTTTAGAGTGAAGGAGTTCTTTATTCGTAGGTATGTGTCAAGACTGGCGATAACGCCTGGTTCACTCATTTTGGAAAGAACAAGAGAGAAGTACAGCTCAAATCTGTTCTAAGGAACACGTGCGCACAGATTTACGCAATCCATAATTAAATAATACTTATTTTAATTATGCGGATTTATAAACAAAAGAACGCATCCATGCGCCATATACAGCGCGTTCAAGCACACATCAGTGAGAGCGATTCACTTTCAGCACTGGACAGCTCCCAAACATTTGCGAGCTCTTTCTTGAATCAACTCGTGTTTATTTAATAAATAAAATTGATTTAATGAAATGTAAAGGTCAAACATTTATACATTTCCTTTTGTTTTTGTTTTTAGGATCCTACTAACTGTGGTGGTGATCTTCCGGATTCTAATTGTAGCCATAGTTGGAGAGACAGTTTATGATGATGAACAAACCATGTTTATCTGTAACGCGTTACAACCGGGCTGTAACCAAGCATGTTACGACAAAGCATTTCCGATTTCGCACATCAGATATTGGGTATTTCAAATAATAATGGTTTGTACGCCGAGTCTTTGCTTTATCACTTACTCGGTTCATCAGTCAGCAAAAAGGGACCGAAGATACTCCACTGTGTATCTTACAGTGGATAATAAGGATCAGGATCCACTGAAACGTGAGGACAGCAAAAAGATAAAAAACACAATTGTAAACGGAGTACTTCAAAACACAGAAAATTCGACAAAAGAAGCCGAGCCCGACTGTCTGGAAGTTAAAGAGATCCCCAATGCGAACACGAAGCCTCCAAAGTCCAAAATGAGGCGACAAGAGGGCATCTCGAGATTTTACATCATTCAAGTTGTTTTCAGAAACGTTCTGGAAATTGGGTTTTTGGTGGGTCAGTATTTCTTGTACGGATTCAATGTCCCCGCGGTGTATGAGTGTGATCGATACCCGTGCATTAAAGAGGTCGAGTGTTATGTCTCCAGACCCACAGAGAAAACGGTTTTTCTCGTCTTCATGTTTGCGGTGAGCGGGTTTTGTGTGGTGCTGAATTTGGCCGAACTTAACCATTTGGGATGGAGGAAAATCAAAACGGCCGTAAGAGGAGTGCAGGCCAGGAGGAAATCCATCTATGAGATCAGAAATAAAGACTTGCCCCGTATGAGCGTGCCTAATTTTGGCCGCACTCAGTCAAGTGACTCTGCCTATGTGTAACCGAGGAGACGCGTCCGAATGAATAGATGCTATGTGTAAAGATCTAACAATAAGATGGACGATTCCATTCGCCACTAAGGTTTCATCAGTTAAATGAGTGGTTAGATTTTTATTTGATAGTCTTTTAAGGACTTAAGCGACAAGGATGGATGGCACGTTTGTCAGCCGATTTATTACTTGCACTGATGCAACTTTTTAGCGACGTTTGTAGCACGAAAGCGCTACATGAAGAGGGGGCATATTGATGTGTTCACGTATTTACTCTTGTGATCTCAATTGTACTTGAAGAGAGTAAATACGTTTTGCACTAAAACAGTTAACACCGGGAGCCAAATGCGTCTCGAGGGGCTTTTAACGGTGTTTTTAAACGATTTTCCACCGATTTTTTCACACCATCATATTTAGCAACACAATGCACAGCGGTTCACTAAAGGAGACTCTTGATCGCAGTTTAATCTAGCCTACGAGGATATAGGGGAACGGCTGTGGATCACTCTAGGATAAAAATAGATTAATAAAATAAACGTCTTTTGTTGCCTATGTCGCACCACTGACCTTAATGTATGTAACCATTTCATCGCTAAACTTACCAACCATTATCGGGTGGACCTGCTACAGCCGCTTCCGTCTGCGATGACCTTAATTTCAAACACACCAAAGCGCCCGCTGCTTTCATTTGTGAAGTGTTTTTATTGCTTTCGTGTAATTAAGTGCCATACTTGTACATAATATATATATATATATATATATATATATATATAGAAATATATGTGTATACATATAACAATCTCTAATAACGATAATTATATACATAAAGAAAACGGATTCCTTGCTTGGATTATGCTAAACGGCGCACAGGTTTGCTTTAACTGTATTCGTTGTGATTTAAATGAAATTATATACAGCATTTTCTCTCTTTTAACTTTGCAAATGACCGGAAAAGAAATAAAATGCTGGTCTTTTTTTATATACGTACACTAATCTCTTTATTCACCATAATAAATTATCTCAATTACAATGGCACAAATATAATTTTATAACAAGCAAAAACATGGACGACGAGAGCGTGCTCTGGTGCTACCTTTTTCACGGAGTCTGTGTAACCCAGGCAAATCCGAACAAAACTATTTTCTTCCGAATAAAAGTGCAAACCAGTGCCGTTTTGAGACCCAAGGTCTTAGTGCATCTCGTGAGCACATCGTGCTCTCTGTGACCTGGCATGCTTCTCAGGCGCGTGCAGTCTTTTTAAGGCCTTGGCTAAGAAAAAAAAGTGCTGCATTAACTGTCAGTATAGGCTACGAAAAACAATTTCACTGAAATCGCACCTCTGTTTGTGATCTTAAGGATTTCATGTTTATATATATATTTTTTTACATTTATTCCAAATGTGTTACATAATTGTGCCCTGAGAAACGAAAGTTTTAATTAAGTCTATTTTAAACGATTTTGCATTCTTTGTTTTCTCATTTTCAGGCCCTTTTGTTTATGATTTTCAGAATTCTAAAGTCAAGTAAAGAGATGCATGTTTAAGAGAGTCTATTAGAGTCTAAGAGAGTTTATTAGAGAGTATATTAGAGAGTATATTAGAGAGTATTTGGATGCTGTCAAGAAAGTTGGGGCCTCCATTGCATTTGTTTGGAAGTTGGTCATTTTTCGTTGTATTCCTATCCACTGCTTGAGAAGTAGCGCAAAAGGAGTGGCTCTAGTTGGGGAGGGACCGTCTGCACATCCCGAAGGTCAGGAGGAACAAAACAAAATAGGAATAGAATCAAGGGATCGAGTAAAAGTGCTGAACACTGTAGCCGCACTGTGGCCAGCAGCTTTGGGAAATGACCGTCCAGGAGGGCGTGGGGCTGGGCTCAGAGCTGCCAGGATGACTCTGCAGAGCACAACTCAGCATGGAGGAACCAGAGACTGGCACGTCACCGAGCTCCTCCGAGGGGACCACAACGGCTGCCAAAGCTCAGAGATGATCGCAGAACTATCCAAAAGGAAAGAGGAAGCATGGTGCCTGTTTGGCCGTGCAGTGCAGCGCAATATCCCCAGCTCTCTGCACCCCCCCCCCACCCTTCAGTCTTATGACCAACATTCCAAGACTGCACAATTATATTGAATCTGTGAGATTCCTGCAGACTGTTCTGATAAACTGGGAAGCGAGCCGAAGGAACTCTGAAGGAAGACATGTCAGTGAACAGAGCAGTTTCATTGTGTATGGGAACAAAAAACAAGCTTTAATAAAATCAAACTCCCCTGCCGAATGTGAAAATAACTGTACATGCATCATGTACTGCAGTCTTTCTCTCTCTCTCTCTCTCTCTCTCCTCCCTCTCTCTCTCTCTTTCTGTTTCTTTACCTGGTAGATTTCTGCAATATCCATCCTGGAATTTTCATGGCTACTTCTAAATGACAAAAATTATTGGTTTATGTATGAATGCAATTATGCATGCTGTGATGCATTTTACATCATGTGAGTGTTGCGAGGCTTGGTTAAATATATTTAATGCTACCTGTGCTACTTGTTTCTCTGCATCAGATTTCAATTCGTATGATGAGGCACTGTGTAGGATGTTTAACATGGACAGATCAGTAGAGAAACAGGACACCATCCCAGCACACAGCCAGTTGACCCTGTACCTCCTGACACTGACTCATCTAAGTTTTACTGACAAACACTACTGACTACATTTTCAAAACACTTGTTTCTTTTGGTCTGCCCACGAGTGATATTAACGTATACAAACTTCCTGAAATGGCATTACTTAGAAGATGCAAACCAAATCCTCAGGAATTCCAGCAATTTCAGGTGAAATATGCAGGTGCCTAAAACACAAGATTAAGATTATATATTACAGACACGTTCTACCAAACAATTGTGTCAAATGTTAAAAGAAAACGAAAAAGAAAACAGAATCAGTATAATAGCTATGTGTAAACCCCTGCAGATACTCTATGTGAATTCTTAGCGTAACTATTCTAATTCCCTAATCCTAATCCCGATCTAAAGAGCCTTGCAAGCATACACTGGATAGCACTAGACTGTCCCTCTTCTAACCAACCAAGCCTCCAGTCCTTTGCATTTTTTACTCAAGTGTAGCTACATCTGTGTAAATGTAAATGGAATGATTTTAAATTGGATGAATTGGATGTGAATTAAACCAAGGCTCTCACAGATGAGAACGCATATGGTGGAGCTGACGTGTCATTTCATTAGTCATGCATTTGTGTTCCTGCACAAACCTTCCAACAGGAACAATTTCTTTCTTTTCTGACTACAGGATGAAACTCAAAGCACTAACTACTCCTTAACTTTCTTTCCTTTTGACAAGCACACATTTATAACGATCATATTTTTAGATGGACGTTCATCAAGCATTTTTTCATGTATTTTTTCATGTAATTTTCTCAGTTAAAACATGCTATTATTATAGTTTATTGATCAAAACATACAACCATAATATCAATGTGCAACTAACTCAATTTCATCCAATAACCCTTACATATTACAATGCGCGCAATTGAAAGGGAATGCATTGTAAAATAATGAAGATTTTTCTAAGACATTTTAACACACTGAAGGGGGGGAAATCCAGTTTTAAATATAAAAAACCATCAAAGATACTTTTTTGTGTGTGTTATGATTAAATAAGGAAATATTCAGTACTGTGCACTACATTTGTGTTCTAACATAGACACAACTAAGTATTTGTAGGAGTTAAACATACAATAAGCAGAGTGTTCCTTTAAATATTAATGAAAAGTTATATTATGGTAGTAGCATGTGGTAATATGAAGATTCAAGTCAGTCTATACGCTGAAAAGAATTAGTTTTTATGGTCGTTGGAGTCTGCTTTCGATTTCAAGTTATGACACTGAACTTGTCATGTTCACAATTAAATGACTTGGTATACTCCACATATATGTACAATCATGTGACTAGGTATACTCCACATATATGTACAATCATGTGACTAGGTATACTCCACATGCATGTACAATCATGTGACTAGGTATAATCCACATATATGTACAATCATGTGACTAGGTATACTCCACATATATGTACAATCATGTGACTAGGTATACTCCACATGCATGTACAATCATGTGACTAGGTATAATCCACATATATGTACAGTCATGTGACTAGTACTAGTGACTATACTCCACTCATATATGAAAACATAACAATACTCCCTAAACAAGTAATCTCTCATCTGTAAATGTAATTATTTGCTTTCCTATTCGACAATAAGCCTACAATGCATTTGTGAGATTAGCACCCCGTAACACATAAGTATTTACAGATACTTTTCCATAATGCAATCTGCCTCAGATGCCATAACAGTTGCTGGGGTCATCACCACGTTTGTTTTCATATGATTATTCAGCTTTCGTTTTTTCAATGTTTTTTTTTTCAATGCAAACCACTTTGAGCAAACAGAAGGCGCATGTACATTTCCTGTTGCACTTTTATTTGCTGCTTTGAACACCGCAAATTAGATCCCAACTCAGAGGGAGCTGAGATCATTTCCAGCTGTCCGTAGTCTGCCGTAGTTTATCAGCATCAGTGGTAACTCATAACAGGAGGCTCAACCAACACTCTACAAAGGACTTTCACCAAAACGACCACAAACCCGTCACCTTAGAGAAGTGTTCAAACCTTTGAACTTCACTTTAGGTTTGACCCAATTAACATTGGAAAACAAAGCTATTGCACATGTATGTGTATCTCCTATAGTAACATGACTGAAAGGAAGAATGCTGTTCTCCTGACCCTTCCATCTAAGCTTTAACATTCACTGACGGGGCACAATGAACTCCCAGGTCTGATAAGCTTTCAAATTGCTTCTTCAAAGACTTGCAAACAAACAGAAGAAATAAACCAAAGCTGGTATGTTTAATACATTGAGCCAGCAGCTATAAAATGAGTTTGTTTAGAATGTAGTGCAGCACTGCAGTGTGGTCACTGTGCTTAAAACACAGTGCAGCACTGCAGTGTGGTCACTGTGCTTAAAACACAGTGCAGCACTGCAGTGTGGTCACTGTGCTTAAAACACAGAGCAGCACTGCAGTGTGATCACGATGTCAGGCAGAGCAAGTAAAAGCTTCCTGCTTCTCCGTTCATACTGCAGTTATCCTCTGAACAAAACCAATACCCAGTTCATGAACTTTAGATTGTGGAGGTTATCTCAATTACGATGGCACAAATATAATTTTATAACAAGCTAAAACATGGACAACGAGAGCGTGCTCTGGTTCTCTGGTGCATCTAAAGAAATCAACTTCAAATGAAATGTAGAGACTTTCATCTCAGGGCACCTAATCTGCCTTTCTAATTATGCCTTTCTATTATATATATATATATATATATATATATATATATATATATATATATATATATATATAAAATGTCCCTCTCTCTCTCATAATGTGGAGGATACAGGTGTGGTGGTGGGATGGTAATTTTTGATTGTCAGTCTTTACTAGGTGCAAAATGACAGCATAATAATAATAGTACTGGCATGTAAATTTAATATCACCTCCCGATTAGAGAAAACAAATGGATAAAGTTGATGTTTTTCACCACCCTGTTCTTCATTACAAAAGGATTCAGGGAGTCATATAGTTGTGTCTGTCTCTGACCTCTTTATCCAAAATAAAAGATATTTCTAAATCTCTTCGGTTCCAAATCTGTTTTGTTTTGACAGTTTTTCAGTTCACATGGTGGTGAATGAAAAGTGTGTGTGTCTTGTGTGTTTGGGGGGATTTAACATAAAAAATAACATAACCATAAAAATAAGTGTTCGGTCTCATAATGTAACACTATAGTTATAGTATTACATTGTTCGTTGTGATGGATACTCAGCTACTGTAGTATTATACAATATATCAATATATCTCTGTTCAAGTTTCAAATCCGAAAACCTACAGATCTCAGTTTCTACCACCACTACGCAAGACCGACTTCAAGACACTTCAAGTTGAGTTTGCAGATTTATATGTGAGTGCATTTGAGAGATTTGGTTATAAATAGGCGGAAGAAAAAGCCTTGTTATTGAGACATTACACTGACAATTACTGCCAGACAAGCAGTGTCCAATTAGAGTGCTGGAGATCAGAACCCTGACACTGTACGTTTAAGTCAATTATTTCCTGTGATGCCATTTGTAATTTGCTGCTTGTTTGCACTGGGATCCCTTCCCCCCACTATATCTCTCACCTATTTCTCTCTCTCTCTCTAACCCAGCTGGCAGGTGGGGCGGACACCCTTGGCTGGATAACCAATTGTTCCTGATAAATGTATATGCTGCGCACCATTGGTCAGCCAATAAAAATCGCCGGACAACAAACCTTAATCAGCAACAAAGTGCTCCCTGTCCAATGGGATTAGGTCCAACCCAACTGGATGAGAGAGAGCGTGAGAGAGAGAGAGAGAGAGAGAGAGCACAGGAGCGCTTTAATTACCCTCTAGCACAGCTCTGACAGTGTGAGGTTGCAGTACAGACAGCTAGAAAACTGCATTATATTCAGTAAAATCACCTCACACACTGCACTCTCTTCAGGTTTTTCCTGATTGATGTGATCTGCACGCAGACCCCGAGCGGACTTCTCTTTTTGAAATCCAAATATGACACTGCTTTTTCCCCCTATACCCTTTTTGAACTAGGGCACAACTCTCCTCCCCCCCTCAGTTTGTCGGAGGTGCTGTAGTGTAAGGGTCTTGTGAGGCTCACTGGCCTGCTGCTTGAATCACACTTCACAGGTGCTACACTGAGGTTCTGAGTGCTGACATGTTCTCACTCTCACTGGTGTGCATGTGGTAAATAAAGGCAAATTATCATCCTTGCTTATCTTACAACTGAGAAAAGAATCTTTCAGGAGAGCCTATAGGCCGCGAATGCTTTGTACTTTGAACTAGCACAGATTTCATATTGATTTATGATATGAATTATATGATATATAATATGCACTTGTGTATTTTGTCTTATTGACATTTTCTCTAGATCATACAGCATAGGAGAACTTCTTGGATTGCATTCTACACAAAAATAAAGCCATTACACTAAAACGATGTAACACTTTGAAATGGTGTTGGGTGCTTATCTGGTGTACACTACAATACACTAAGCATTCATATGCCTAATACAGTACGTTAAGGCTTAAATAGAGCACCAACTTCCTGGCTTAATACCCACTCAGCTTGCCAACAGTGCCTTAAAACTGACGTTAAAATCATCCATTACACTTATTAGGATATTACAGCAATCACATTAGAGGTGTCCAGTGCCTTAAGTATTATCTGATGTCTAAAGTCAATATCCTTCACTCTAGAGCCACGACAGGTCAGAAAAGGCCCTGTTAAAGAACTTGAGATGGGAGTGTTAAATGTAACTCTGTAGTTAGCATGACCATCTTGAGGAGCTACATTAGGAAAGAAGGTCGTGTTCTTCATTAAAATTAATATATCACATTTGTAGAATTAAGTGTTTTCATGAACCACATTAAGATAAATGCTGCACACTGATTACTTTCAAAGAGTAATCCACAACATCCTGCATCATAAGAAATATATTTTGCTTCCAGTCATGCAGAGGAAAAACTGTGGCCTGTTCAGTCACTTCTTGATTGGCCTACTTTCAAAACATTTGCACTTGGTCATTGCAACCCAGATATCATTTTTACATTTCAAGCCAATTTGGCGATATTTTTACAGGGAGCGAAATGGCCGTGTGACCTTCAAAATAGATCATAGTCACTAAAAAATGGTTCCTGTAATAAGGTGGGACCTTTGATCGGGTTCTATCCTTCACACCAGAAAACAAGGACAAGTCATTCAAAGTTCAGATAGGACAGCCATTCAAAATACCACAAATATTACACCAGTGTTCCATGTTCCAGTTGAAACCAGCATCCTCCAGCTGTGTAAACCAATGCTGAGGAGGCTACAGGAATACTTCATGTTATGTCTCAGGGTATGTCTCAGGGTATGTCTCAGGGTATGTCTCAGGGTATGTCTCATCGTATGTCTCATGGTATGTCTCATGGTATATCCTGGAACATTTCTGTCTTATTCACCCCAAAATCAAATGACCAAGCTGCAGTTTTCACTTTGAACAAAGCAGATTTATCCGTAAGAATGAGATGCAGGACCAAAGAAGGAACAGCGTGAAGAACGCAGCATGGTTTGGGAGTTCTGGGCTTCGTGGATACACGCCGAACTCTCTGGAGTCACACGACCAACAGGAACAGCTGCAGAACCCCCCATGCCACGGTGTCGTGCTCTATGTGGGGGTCATGTCCTGTGGGGGAGTGAGGTCGTGAGCTGAGTGCTTGGTCATCTGTGGCCTTGCTCAAAACATCTCTTAAAACATATTTTTCAGGTGGCTAATGGACAAATGAATATTGAGATTTATTATGTACTGGTATTTTGTACAATGTCTTTGGGCATCTTAAAAGGTACATGTTAAGTTATTATTATTGTTGCTGCTGTTGCTGCTATATGGGTTATGATGAAAGTAGGGAACTTAATACATGTGTATATCTGTGAAAGGTGAATTGTGCTTGGGTTAAAACTACACATTTCAGTTTCAAAAAACCACACATAACACACGTAGACATAAATTATGTTACACTACATTTCTGTTGAATTTAACCTTTGAAAGTGCTAGACGTTGCCAGTAACATCAAAAACCATGTTGGGGTATTAGAGCAATTATAGTGACATATACATAGAACTATAGATATCCATTACAAAAACAATGAATACTTCTAGACTCCAGAGGGTTCATGTGAGAGCTCTGTGCTCCTGGGTTAGATATGTCAGATACAGGTCATTACTGCAGATTGCCTCCCCTCCTTCATGAGATATGGGAAGAGTCTGCTATGACTGTGTAATTAACCTCCAAGGACATCATGCACACACAACGTCCATCACTGCCAGGTCCGCAGGACCCGAAGCCTCCTGAACCCACCTCCTCCACACGCCTACCTCGGCCCCTGCACTCCAACCAGGACGGAGGAGAACCCGTCTCAGCCTTCTAAGATCCTGCAGCAGCCATTTGATGCAGTACTGAAGCGTGGAATGAGGAGCCAGTGGGACGAAATAAGACTTCCCATCATCCCTCCTGTTTATTGGATTCCATTTTAGTGTGTGATTCATGTGCTGTCGGCCCTCCCATCACCGTCATGCAGCCTGTTTGCGCAATTTATGCTGGAAACGTTTGTGCAGAAGGGTGATCGATTGCTTCCACTCAGAGTGTGCTGCAGCAGCACGCCCTTCTCACCCAGCTCAGCGTGCAGGAACACTGGACACTCCCTAATAGGCTCAGCCAGGCCCCCTCTTTTTAATTACGCTTTTCTGTCAGCCTGCATTTCCCAGGGGGGAGACGGCACACATTTGTGGAAACTGGGGCTGTTAGTGGCGGGGCAGAACTGCAGTTACCCTGGTTCGTCTCTGTCCACGCCCCTTCCTCACTGTCCCTGCTAAAACATTAAGTCAAGAAATTGCAAAGGTTCTATTGTCAAGTAAACGGGGCTGAAAGTGCAGTAGCTCTATGTTTGAATTGTTCTTTATAAGGAGCTTGAGACGTGAATTAAAAAAACATGTTTTAACAAGAATGTTATGGAATTGCACCTAGACATAATGCATTATAACATCTCTGATGCGCTTGGAACGCAAAAAAAAAAAAAAAAAATGAATGAAATAAAGATAAAAAGAAAAAGGAGAGAGATTGAGAATGAGAAAAGCAGTGAATGGAGGAAGGGTTGGGCACTGCAATATGGAAGTGCTACACATGACCTAGTATTCAGATATGGGCTAATATTCAGATATGGCCTAATATTCAGACATGACCTCGTCTGTGGACAGTTTCAACATGCAGTGATGAGCTACATGATGTCCCTCTTAATAAGTCAGAAGAACCTTGCTTGAGAACCTTGCATATTACTATCACATTACTAAACTCATACCTATTGCATACAATTTTAAATCTACAAAACAAATTTGCTTTATGAGTCAATGATAAACACCTATTAATCACAAATTCTGGCCCCCATGTTTAATTTAGCAAACATATTTTATTCGTAACTGCTTGGATCACCTCCTAAATGCATCCATACAGAGGCCATGCACTTTGACCTTGTCACATCTTTATATGACTCCAGACTGGGCCAGCAACCCACCCTTCTCCTGTCTCCCGCTCTCCTCTGAGTCATGGCGTGTGCCTCCAACTGTCTGCGGCCCTGGTTCAACCCCTCTGTTCCCGACAAAGGGGAGGTGCTCTGCCACAGAGCTGCCACAGAGCTGCCACAGACCTGCCGCAGAGATGCCCGATCACTGTCTGCTTTCTTCAGCATCATCACATTCAGGACGAAAGTCCCAGTGGCCCCGTCACAGCGCTGCGACGTCACAGATTCACTTCACAAACCCTCACTCGGGGTTGGGCAGGAGGGAGAGGGAAATATTCTAGACACAAAACCTAAACCTGGGACTCATACTGCCCAAAGGTGAGTGTACAAGGGGACGTTCAGTGTATATGTCATGAGAGAGGACATATATTAGTGGAACTTACAATAATGGCTTCAGTATGTACCTTCTTAATGTACAGTATATATATAATATATATATATATATATATATATATATATATAGTCATTCAAGGAAATGAGGTAACTAATAAAGCTCTGTTATTTAAACCAAACATGGTCAAGCATTCATTTATTATTATCATCATCACAAGCACACACACACACGTATAAATATATGCAAATATAATATGAATAATAATATATGTATATAATAATATTCAAATAATATATGAATATAATAATCATACATAATTTCAAGGAGTAACAGTTCAAAATTATAGTGTAATACACAAGATTTCCAGAGAGACATGATGTTTCTGACAGAGATTATTCATCAGCTGTGCGAGCAAAGTGCTTCCAGTCATCTAATCCTCTGTATAGTACTGCACAGTAGTACAGGATTATATTAGCTGTTTTAGCAATGGTAAAGCCTATATAATTATATCTCAGTATCCTTATTAGAATACAACTAGAAAATACAGGAAATGTGTATGCTGTATTAAACATAAAAAAATCGTCTATAGGTTAGTGGCCTATTTGGTGTGAGGATTCTTTACATTCATTCGGCCAGGGATGAGGTGAAAGGACACATGTGGACACGTATGCCTGGACTTTAATGGGAACATAAGGGCACACAAATCAAGGGGTACTAATCAAAAGTAAAACGACAGATGATTAGATTAGCAAATCTTTTCCACAATTTTCCACACAATTTTCCAGAGAGAGACAACATTTTAGACAGAGATCCTTCCTCAGCTTTACAAAGTGCTTCTGAAGTTCTAAGAGGAGAAACTACATAAAAATCGTAGCTTTCATGGGGTTCTCAAGTTCTTCTCAAATGGAGATCAGTGGTTTTTCTTTGTGTTTTCTAGTCTTACTTCTGATGACCCAAAGGCACAAGGAGAAATGGGTGATAGCAACTGATCCTTTCATGCTAGTTATATTAGTGGCTGTGTTAGTACACGTAGCACATCTAGAGCAGTCGCAGGCTACAGCACCAGAGTTATTATCCGAATGGTCGTTTATCTCACTATTGACAGCATGTCTTTGATGTTTTTGTCTTGTCTGAAGGAGATTAGTGGAGATGCTCTTGGAGGATTCTGAAGGTTTAAAGTATAATATTAGCCACTGTTTTATTTGTAGGGTGATGAGTGGGAAGCAATGGAATTCTTGTCGTCTCCATTGCAAATTGTTCAGAGGTCAGTGTGTCTACACTCCCAACAGTAAACACGTGTGGCACCATCTATGACGTCCTTAGGAAAGCCACAGTTCTGAAAATATTCATACATGTCCATACGTTTCTGGAGGACGTTTTCATTCTCACTCCAATTTGCATAAGCCTCAAAAGCCGGTGTAAAGAGAGAGTTTTTGCAGGCCATGGAATGTGAAGAGTTGCATTGTAAATAAGGATGAGAGTCCACTGGCTTTAAGGCTGAATTTTCAGACTTCACTGAAGCATCTAGAAAAGTTACCCTCATGCCAAGATGTGCTGTATTTGATGATGGAACGTGGAGAAGGAAGAGGTACAAGTGGAGTTATGGAGTTAAGCGTGCATCTCCTAGTGAGACCTTCCCACAGCACCACATTTACATACACACGTTTTACATTTTTTACAGCATTTAGCAGTCGCTCGAAGCAGGACTAACTATCCATGGAGCAGATCCTGGAATCCAGATCCTCCTCCCTACTGCTCCTTTAACACTCAGACTCCTCCCTACTGCTCCTTTAACACCCAGACTCCTCCCTACTGCTCCTTTAACACCCAGACTCCTCCCTACTGCTCCTTTAACACTCAGACTCCTCCCTACTGCTCCTTTAACACCCAGACTCCTCCCTACTGCTCCTTTAACACTCAGACTCCTCCCTACTGCTCCTTTACCACTCAGACTCCTCCCTACTGCTCCTTTAACACCCAGACTCCTCCCTGCTCCTTTAACACTCAGACTCCTCCCTACTGCTCCTTTAACACCCAGACTCCTCCCTACTGCTCCTTTAACACCCAGACTCCTCCCTACTGCTCCTTTAACACTCAGACTCCTCCCTACTGCTCCTTTAACACCCAGACTCCTCCCTACTGCTCCTTTAACACCCAGACTCCTCCCTACTGCTCCTTTACCACCCAGACTCCTCCCTACTGCTCCTTTAACACCCAGACTCCTCCCTACTGCTCCTTTAACACTCAGAGAAGGAGCAGATGTGAAAGCAGACTGAAAACTCTTTACAGTCTAGCAGCTGTTCTGAAACACCTCCCGCTCCAAGTAAAAAAAAAAAAAAAACTGCTATTTTTTAACACTTCCTTGCCACACAGATAATGTGAGATGCACATACAGTGTGATTTCTCTACACAAAAGCGTCTACCACTTTCCACCGGCTAAAGGCAAATTCAGTCTGTGTGCGGCACATTTTAACACTTCTTGGCAGGTGAAGATTAAAAAAAAAAAAAGGTTAATTGTTGGGAGAAACAGGGCAAAGGCTCGCTCCACACGGGACATCGTCGTCCTGTCTACACTGCTCTGGACCGACAGAGACCACTTGGGTGGACAGGAGAGGGATACGATGGATGCATACGTATTTTATTTTTTTCTGTCCTGAAAAGTCATTTTAGCTGACTCACGTCTGAGGGAGCTGGCGCCGATGGAGCCACACTGACAGCACATCCCTGGGTAGAATCCAGGCCAACCTGTGAGGATACGTACTGAGCCCTTTCAGCATATCACAGCCTCCTTCACGTCTCTCCAATTACCTGTGTTCATCAAAAGCAAGGCCCTGTCTCCCCTCAACCCTTCCTGCAGACAGCAGACAGACTTGCTGAAGTCAACCTTTTCCCCCTGTTGGGTGAGAAGGTATCAGACTAGACTGTAAAATCCTGAACATTAATATATTTACCTGCCTACCTCAAAAAAAGTCCTCAGAATTCGGTGGACACTGATCCTGGCACAGTGTCACATTGCATCAGTGAAGAAAGATCCAGTGGGTGATAGATGCACAGACGCCCAGAATTATGGACGATGGATATTTGTTTGTTTACAGGTTGGAAAGAGCAAAAACTGGATTCTCATGTGCTTAAACATGTTTCTAATGGGACATATTGCTAATACAAAAATCAAATAACTGCCTATTGTGGCAGTAGCATTGTGGCTAAATAGATTGCACTGAGTTAGAGAAAGACACAATTTCCCAGCATGCTCGTGCAGCAGGGGACAGGTGCATGTCTCTGAGCTGCAGGCCTTTCTGAGCTCATTTAATTAAAATACTGGTTATTTCTCCATCTTTATCTTCTGGATAACACTATGACAAGAAGGAGTTGCATTCACCTCTCCAACAGCAGAGATGACTGGCTTGCCGGCTTGCTGGCTTCCAGATTCGTGGGCAGGGTAAGACTCAGAAGGGCAAACGTGGCCACACCAAACCACCCCCCCTCCCCCCTCTCCAAATCTCCCCTCAATCCAATATTGCTTTAATGCCACACTTTGTATTCTCTAGAGAACAGGACTTGGTGAATTTAACACTGTTATTCACTCTCACGCTGGTTTATGTTTCATGCAGCAATTAACGAAAATGAGGACAGAACAATGTATTCAAGAGTTTTGGAATGACCACATCTGGAGAGGACTGATCTGTGAACCATAGGTAGAGAATACTGATCTGTGAACCGTACAAAAAGGAGCAAATTTGTCGGCTTGTTGGGAACAGCAGATATTCAGTTAATTTTACCTCATAAATTATTCAATTAAATCCTAAACCTTTTCAGGACTAGAGAAAGCATATCTTTAGGGAAATTATAAGCACATGCATAACTGTAAAAGCCTTCATATTAATTCATTTTCAATCAGGCCTTGACATCAGAAATCACCAAAAGAACGTAAAAACGAAAGACAGGAAGATTACCCAGGGACAATGCTATGGGACAATGCTATGGGACAATGCTATGGAAAGCTAATAAAAGGTTATTAGATGCTGTCATGAGGCGCAGTGCTCAGCTGCTGTGTAAATGGTGGATTCATCTGGGCAGAGTTTCACTCCAAAATTTAGTGAGATTTCTGTTTGGAAAAAGACTAATGAAAACTGAAAAAAAACCACAAGAAGAGTCACTAGTTTGTATCCCCCAGCTGTAAAGCCACTAGGTCTTCTGACCCAGCAGCAACATAGCAGCGAAAGCTAACGTCAGAGGCAGCAGGCTAACGACTGGCTGTGCACAATGGAGTGCACCAGGCTCACAGGCAAAGGGCTTTGGGGTTGGTCTAAGCCTAGTTACAAAAGCAGAAGACTTATCTCACAGCTAGATATAGATATACTGTATATAATTGTAGAATTATGCAATTTTATTTATTTATGCTTGAAGGTAAAGATCAAAAATGCACACCCTGCTCCTGCATGACCTTCACCAAAGAATTAAGATTTCCTTCATGAAATTTATGGAAATAAAACCAAGTGTAGTTCTATTAATGCTGTGGAAATTTACTATACACTATAATCTCAGTCACCACAGAATATAACTGTATACTCAATGCACTACTTCTAATAGATTCTACCCGACTATAGATATAGATTAAATTAACAGATTAAATGTGAGGCAATATTATGGTATTTCATGTAACAAGAAACTACTGCTCACCACTGTGAACAATTTTGTAATGTACTGACTCAACAACATGTGGGCTCTACAGTATCTTGGACGCTATCTTGCATTCTTCAAATGGCGGATGAGTAAGAACGTGGAGCTGAGCGTCCCCGTCCTCCTGCTCGGTCCCGGGGCGCCCGCGGCCCACACGCCTCCCCGCCGAGGCTGGACTCAGCTCCACTCGTCTGGGGCTCGGCGGGAGCTCGGCTGCCTGTCAGCCTGTGGAGAATGGATGTGACGGGGGAAGCGGAGGGGAGGAGACGAGCACAGGAGAGATGAAGGGGGGGGAGAACGGAAGGGTGTAGCTCGCATAGGAAAGCAGGAGGAGAGCGGAGGAACGGAGAAGGGAGCTGACGGTGAGGGTGGAGGTGTGTTAGGCGCGTGCCTGTGTGTGGCCTCACGCCTTTCCCTGTTTCACTTCCTCACAGCCTACAGCATCTGCAGAGCTCCGGTTTTGTGCCTGTCCCCGAGCTCATGTCAGCCTGCTCCAGTCCCCCTGCTCCTGACCCCCAGATCTTGTCCTCCTGCTCCTGTCCCCCTGCTCCTGTCCCCCTACTCCTGTCCCCCTGCTCCTGTCCCCCTGCTCCTGTCCCCCTGCTCCTGTCCCCCTGCGAATGCGCTGGGACTGCAGTTCAGTGGCCTGTCACAACCTTCTGCCACACTAGAGGAGAAGGATTGTGCACCCATGCACAAGAGAACAGGCAGTCCTGAGTCTGGAAGCATCGGCGCTCCATACATCTCCCAGGTGCTGACATAACCAGGCAGCATAAGGCGTCATCGCAGCACAAGGTATCAACCTTGAGTCAGCAGCTCCACCATCACCAGACAAGCATCTAAACTTCTATTTCTCCCTCCTTTTAAAAACGAACAGAGCAGATTTCTGCTTGTTACCATGCAACAGCGCTATACCATTTATCTTTAAAGATGAATCCTCCGGCTTGTTTCATTTGGGCCAACTAATTAGTATTCGAGCCTGTGTGCGAGGCGCTGGCGGGGGACTCCACTGGGGGGCTTAAACGCTTATTGTGAAAGGGAAAAGCCTCCTGTACAGGAGTGAGAGCTGCAGTGTTACGGCCCTGTGAGGGACCCTCGGTGAGGGGCCTGTTCCTTATACCACCTCAGCTCTCTGCTCTTTGGCTGTCGGCCTCTGCAGGCTCCGTTTTGACTTTCGCTTTTTCTTTCATTTTTCTTGCCTGAAATTCATGGCCCATTTATCGCAGCCCGATGCCTACGGAGGCCTGGAGTGATGGATAGGGCTGAGCTGTAGCCTCAACTGTGCTGACAGGCATAATTCTCCCAGCGCCTCACCTCAACGTTTAGACATTCAAATCACCACTGTTTACGAGCACTGGCTGTCATGCTAATCGTCACGATAATGCTTAGTGCGATAAAAAAAAAAACCTCTGAGGGGCTTGTGTACATGTGGGAGTGTCTGTGTGCATGTCTGTGTGCCAGCATAAGGCCAACTAGCCTGTTAGCTGGCTTATAAGAAACGTTTACGTTGTATCCTACATGCCAACGTATTGGTTTGTTCCTGATATGAACAAGATTTTCCAAATGACTCACGGAATGTCTAGACATAAAGTGTAGGCTCGCTCAGGCCTTGGAACGAGGGGGCCCACTTGGTGTGTTTGCTGTTTGAAGATTTACTCATCTGTGAACAAAAGTCACAGAGCAGCCTGAAGACTCCAGAACTCTCACCACCGCCGACAAAACTCTGTCATCTTCTGGAAGTCCGCGCAGTGGGGAGACGTTCCGGACTGCCTGGTGGCGGAAATGCAAACGCATGTGGAGTGACAGGATGGGTTGCCAGGCTGGTCCACTGAAAGCCCCGCCCAACACGGTCACCATGCCAGCTGGGGGGAGGGGCTAAGTGAGTCTGTGGGGGGGGGGGGGGCGCTCATGTCACAGATGAGCCTGAGACGCTGCGAAGGCTCCTGCTCACCGTGCCGGGTCGCCCGCTGCATGGAGCCGGCTGTACTGGAAGCATCGCTTGTCAACCGCACGGAGCGCACGCACTGCCGCGGCGCGACACGCTGTCCGCACCAATCAGGGGCCGAGCTCAGCTCTGGTTACAGCTGTTACACGCCCTGTCGTTTCCTCTATCAGCAAAGGCCCAGTAACTGCAGACGTGCAAGCGTCTTGTGCAAATGCAGCTCACGTAAGTGTATTTGCAGGAAAAACATTGCCTTGAACATAATGGTTTTGAGTCTACGAACAAGGCGGCAAATGCAAGCCTAGCTGTTATTTCGCCTGAGGTCGTCGATGCACCTAAGGCTAACAGTCTGTTCTATAAATTATGAATAACATGATGAGCAGTGTAGAGTTGAACTGCATGGCTCGTAAGCTTATACTGGAGGCTGGAGTCCGTAGGTACCTTGAGCATCCAGCAGTCCAGTGCTGAGCTAGTGCCCCTCTAAAGCCCCCAGTCTCATCCTCACTACCACCTGGGATCAGTTACTGCACTGCCACTATTGGTACCCCACTCAGGAAAGCATCAACAGTATTACCATATGCAGATACACACACAGGGGGCGTGTCCCACATTTACACCAACCTGGCACTTTCTTATACGAGACATGGTCAGAAAAATCTTGCGGACGCGTGGATGTGGATGTGTGTGTGTGTGTGTGTGTGTGTGTGTGTGTGTGAGGGAGTCGGCAGTGTGACCTTGCTGGTCCTAGGGGGTAGACAGGCTGCTCCACAGGCTCTCACTCCAGCAGGCTGAAGGCAGAGGCCGAGCTGTCACAGGACTCCAGCTGTGTTAGGGGCAGTGGCCTCCGCACCACAGCCCTGGTGACGCCACCACCACCACCACCACCACCACCTTCCAGCGCTCCTGCCAGCTTCCCGGGCAAAGGGCACAACGCCACAGTGCTCCCGGTGGCGAAGAAAAGACACCTCTACGACTACATCAACTCTAGGATGTTGCCATTGTAACAGAGACAATAACTGAAAAGATATCCTTGACCACGATCAATTACATCCACCCCACACACACACACACACACTATAGACCTCTGCTCCTTTTCCTCTCCACTCTCTTCCTTTCCTATCTGCTGACCTTGCACAGAGGGAGGGCTCTTTCTCCTTAATCATTCATGTGCAGTTTGAATTTTTTTTCCCACCATGCATTCTGTGGCTATCCATGGTGCCAGGACAGGAAAGCAAGACATTAAGCATTAAGGAGTCACCTCTTGGTCAGGGACTCACATTCCTCTGTGTATCTGCTGTACATGCTTAGAGATGCTTTTCCAAATACCTACATTTACAGCTTCCCATAATCCCCGGCGTGATGCGGCCAATGGTGAACGCAGACGCAGCAGCCTTGGGCAGAGAGGAGGGCGGGTATGGATTAAAGGGGCTTTTCACTTTCCGCACGGCCATGGCTGGGGGCAGAGGTGAGGTGCCGTGTCATCTGTCGGATGTGCCGAGTGTAGAAGGTCAACCTGGCTGGTGAATCTCCTGTAGCCTTCCAAACCCTGCCTTACAGGCTCAGCCCTGCAGACTCCACCCTA